>PVJO010006059.1:0-92585 GCA_004026905.1 Hystrix cristata | reverse complement strand
AAATAAGGACAAAGAGGTGTAATAGATATTATATAAAAGGAGGATGGTGTGCAGAGGAGAGGAGTGCTAGAAAGAAAGAAGGGGAAAAGCAGAAAGGCAACAGGGGAAAGAGAGGGGAAAGGGAAAATATGGAAAATGATGAATGAACCTGATATAAATAGGGAGGGAGGGAGGAGAGGGGAGGGGCGGGGGAGAGGGGAGAACCAAGATGCACCATGTATAGGTACAGAATAAATGTAATGAATGTGACCAATGTATGTTGAATGTACCAATACATGCTCTTGGTTTAAAATAAAAAAAATGTAAAAAACAAATGTAATCATTCTATAATAAAGTTTTTCATTATCATAAAAAAAGTGCATTAGGAAGTCCAAACTAATAATTTAAAAATTGAAATTAATAATTATTTGTGATATTTATCATGCTAAGTAAATGTCCACTTACGTACATAAAATAATAATAAACCTTAATATTTAGTAGAAAGGTTCCTCCAATTTTTACTCTTTTTTCTTAACATTGTCTTGGCTGTTCTAGGGCTTGTGTCTTTCCACATGAATTTTATAATACATTTTTCTAGATCTTAAAAAAATCTTGCTGGGATTTTGATTGGAATTGCATTAAACTTATGTATCAGTTTGGGGGAAATTGACATCTTTACTATGGTGAGTCTTCCCATTCACTATTGGACTGTCTCTCCATTTATCAGGTCTTCTTTGTTTTTACACCATCATTTTGTGATTTTTAGCTTCTGGATCCTGTAAATGTCTTTTGAGTATATGTGTAAGTATTTCTTACAACACACAGGTCCTACAAATGTTTTGTTAAGTACATACCTAAGATTGTAAGTATTTACAATCACCTTGAGTTACTGTAAATGGTATTATGTCTTTTTCTCCTTGTCTATTTCATTTTTAATTATTTTTTATTAGTAAGTGTTTGCAGTACATAATGTTTATTATATTCCTTGTGGGAGTTGGTACATGTACATAATGTATCTTAATTATTTTGTTCATCCTCTTTCCTTCTTTCTCCCTCCCCCTCCTTCCCCTCTTGATCTCCTTCCCATTTGAGAAAGATCTATCTCCCTACTTCCTATTATCTGTCTTTTATTTTGCTCTTTTTTATATTTTGGGTTTCTCATATAAGAGAAGTGATATTTATGAGGAAATAGTACCAATAATCAGCAAATGTGATCATATCATAATAAAAGGCTTCTGCACAGCAAAAGAAACAACCAACAGAGTGAAGACAACCTACAGAATGCAGAAAGATTATACTAGCTATTCCTCAGATACAGGACAAGTATCTAGAATATACATATAACGCAAAAAAATTAGACCCACCAAAACAAAAGACCCAGTCAAAAAATTGGCAAGTGAAGTGGTATGTTTGAATTTCAGTTTTCACATGGTCATTGTTAGCGTGAAAATGTGTTGACCGTATATCCTGCAACCATCCCGATTTGAACAAAGAGGAAGGAGAACAAGGGAGGGGGAGGGGGATAGGAATGGAGGGACAAGAGAAAAAAGAATAGAAGGAAAAAAATGGAAACGAAGCTTTTGTAAATAAGGAGAGAGGAGAGGTTGAGGGGAGGGGAGGGGAATGGGAAAAAAGAAGCAGCAAGATATTCCATGTACAGGTACAAATTCCCTATGATGAATGTTATCACTATGTATATCTAAAATGTACCATTAAAATAAATTTTAAAAAAAATCCCTTGTTAAACTCATTTCTTAATTCTAGGATTTTGTTTTTTTTTTTTTTTTTTGGTATACTCAGTGAGATTTTCTGTATACACAATCACATCATCTGTAAATGGGGACATTTTTCCTTCTGACCTTTATGTCTTCCATTTCTTTTTCCTTCATATTACACTTGCAAGAACTTTCTATAATTTGGCCACTATGAGTGCTGAGAATGGACATTCTTACTTTGTTCCCAATCTTAAAGGAGGAGCAGTCTTTCACCAGTAATTTTGATGCTAGCTCTAGATTTCTTGTAAATACTTTTTATCATTGTTGTTCCCTTCTATTTATAACTTCCTGAGAATTTTTTTTATCATGAAGAATACTTAATTTTCAAATGTTTGCTTTTTCTAATTCTGATGACATATATTTTTTGACCTGATATGATGGGTAGCATTGATTTAACTATCTCCTTTTCCTAACTAGAATAAATTCTACTTGATCATGGCATGTTATTATCTGTACATAATTATTGGATTAGATTCAGTAATACTTTATTGAGGATTTTGTTTCTAAGTTCATGACATCATATTGGCTTGTAGTTTTTTGTATTGTCTTTTTCTATTTTTAGTATAAATATAAAACTGGCCTCATAAAATGAGTTGGGAAGTATTGCCTTTTCTACTCTCTGGGACAGATTGAGTAAAATTGGCACTAATTATTTAAGTATTTGGTAAGAGTATCCATCTATCTGAGCTTCAAAATTTCTTTTTGGGGAATTTCAGGTTACAATTTTAATGTATTTAGTGATTAGAGTAGTGTTTCAGTTGTCTATTTCACCTTGATGGTGGTTTGCCAATTTATAGTTTTCGAGAAACTGGTTTGTTTCTTCCAAGTTGTCAAATGTATGAGCATAAAGTTATTCCTTATATTCCTTCATTTTCCTTTTTAATAGTTATAGGATGTGTAGTGACATCTCTTTCATTCGTGATATTGGAGATCTGTATCTTTTCTCTTTTTGGTCAGTTTTGCTAGTGGTTTATCCATTTTATTGCTTTTTCACCAGAAACCAGCTTTTTATTTCACTGACTTTTTTTAAATTGACTTTTTTTGTGTATTTTCAATTTCATTTATTTCTTTTTAAAAAATTATTTACTGTCATTATCTGGCTACTTTGGCTTTATTTTGTTCTTATTTCTCTTGGTTTTTGAGGTGGGAACTTACATTACTGATTTGAGACTGTCCTCTTTTCTAAATGTAAGCATTTAGTGTTACATGGTTCCCTTTCAGAAATGCTTTAGTTACATCAAACAAGCTTTGATATGTTGCACTTTCATTTTTATTTATATGTATTTTCAAATTTTCTTTGATATTTGTTCTTGGGTCCATGGGTTGCTTAAATGTATGTTGCATAATTTCCAATTGTTGAAAATCATTCTCTTTCTGTTACTGACTTTTGCTTTCATTTCACTACACTTGAAGAACACACTCTGCATGATTTCAATGCTTTGAAATGTTTAGAGGTTAGGTGTATGACCCAAAATATGATTTATCTTGATGAACGTTTGTGGTGGACTTATTGTGGTCAACTTGAGCCAGAACGCCCAGCTGGACTGAGTTGGTGTGATGCTGGGTGTAGAGGATCCACCTGAGGGTTGTTGCCGATGCAACATAAAGCAGAGTGGGAGCCGTAGCTAGTTGGTGGGCTGTTTCCCAGGAGAAACTCTGCTGCGGCTGGTTCTCTGAAAAGGAACTACGCTGTTCTCATTGAGGAAAGAGCTTGGGGCCTTGCTATCATCGAGGATAGCTGCTGTTGCTTCGGAGGAGCGCTGGTCATCATCTCTGCTGCGAGTATCGAGAATCGTACCCTGGTTCCAGTAAAGAATTCTTCAGCCATCATCTGCAGACATGGACGAACACTCGACAGTGCTGTGAGTTCCCAGCCCTTGATTGGATCTTTTGGGTCTCCAGTGTGTAGATAGACATTCGACACTCTTCCTGCATTTGGCTTGTGGGTGAATGTTGTAATTTATAAACGTCCTGTATTAAATCTGCTCTTACAAACCATTGACTCTAGAAAAGTAACTGAGACAGTGTTCATGGTTGCTTGAAAAGAATTTGTATTCTGTTGTTGATAAGTATTCTGTAAATGTCGATTGATCCTGTTGGTCGATGCTGCTCTTCAGTTCTTCTCTGTCTTGGCTAATTTTTTGTCTAGTACTTTTATCAATTGCTAAGAATGAAGTGTTAGAATTCCCAACTATGATTGTAGATTTGTCAGCTTTTCCCTTCAGCTCCATCAGTGTTTATTCTGTGTGCTTTGAAGCTCTGTGTCTTCTTGGAGAACTGATCCTTTTGTAATCATGCTATGCACCTCTTTCTTCCCAGTAAAACTTTTTGCTCTGAAGTATACTCTATCTGCTATTATAACTGCATCCATTTAAAAAAGTTAATGTTTGCATTTATTCTCTTGTCTTGAGCATACCTATGTCATTGTGTTGGATGTGAGATTATTTTAGAAAATGGATAGTTGAGTCATGACATTTTATCTATGTAATCTTATATCTTTTGACTGGTGTATTCTGACCATCACTATTTTAAATAACTATTAATCTGTAGATTTAAGCCTGCCATTTTATTATTTTCTTTGTGTTTTTTCTGTTTCCTATTTCTTTGTTTCTCTTTTTTTGCCATCCTGTGTGTTTCTTGAACATATTTTATGATTCCGTTTTATTTTAATTATTTTTAATATTTAACTTGCATAATTTTCTTAGTGCCTGCTGTAGGTATCATAATGTACATAGATAAGTTAATATGCTCTACTGGGATTAGTGTTTTATTGCTTTGAATTAAGGACTGCAGTCTTTTTTTATGTCCCTTTACCTTCCTTGCTTTTGAAATATGATTGTCTCAAGTATTTTCTCAGCATTCATTAACACAATATGCTCTTATGATATTTTCTTCAACTGTTGAATATGATTAAAGAAACTCACGGGTTTCTACATTTGCCCTTTGTTTTGCATATTGCCTTATTTTTTCTTTCTGAAGTTTGGATCTTTCTTTTATAGTTTCCTTTCCATTCAGAAAGTTTCCTTTAGCCATTCTTTAAGGGTAAGTTTGCTAGGAATACATGCTTTTACTTTTCTTTTGTATAAGAATGTCTTTACTTCTTCTTCATTCCTAAAGTATAGCTTCACCAGATAGCGAATTCACAGTCACAGTTCTTTTTTTTTAATAGATTTTTGTTAAAATTTATCCAAAATTACACAAACTTATAGGCCATTACACAAGCTTACAGACCACAATCAATTGTACCTTTTGCTATGACACTGAGCAATGTAAACAACCACCTACATACAGCAGTAAGTCACAACTACATAAAGTTACTACAGTACCCAGTGTATGTGTCACTGATTGAAGTTTAGGTTATTAGGTTCTTGTTTTATTCCTCTGGATTCCCATTTCCCTCCCACTTTGCCCTCTTCTTGTTCCCTTGAACCCTTTGTCTATTAGCTTATATCTAACACTTTGTCTTTTTGTATCCATTGTTTACCCTTTTCTTTTGTTTGTATTTTACCTCACTAAATGAGGGATACCACGCGGTATTCCAGCTTGCAAGACTAGTTTATTTCACTCAACATTATATTTTCCAGGTCCATTCATTTTCCTAAAATGACTCTAGTTTGTCATTCTTTATAGCTGAATAGTATTCCATTATGTATAGATACCACATTTTGTTTATCCAGCTATCCATTGGTGGGTATACGGGTTGCTTCCAGAATCTAGCTATTACAAATTGTGCTACTATAAACATTAAGCCTTCTGGAAAATAGAATAGGTAAAACACTTGAAGACATAGGCGTAGGAAAGGACCTCCTAAACAGAACCTCAATTGCACAGGAAATAACAACAGGAATCAACAAATGGGACTACATTAGACTAAAGAATTTCTGTACAGCAAAAGAGTCAATTAGGAGGGTGAAAAGTCAACAGTTCTTGAACAGATTCATGCCACTTCCACTTGGCCTACAAGTGGTGTTCGGTGAGAAATCAGCTGTTGTTTGAACTGATGTACCCTTTAGGTAGTGCATTGTTTCTATCTGGTCGATTTTAAAATATTTTTTTGCTTTGTGTTTAATTTTCAGCTACTTAATTATTATTTGTCTTGATATGAATTTCTTTGAGTTCATCTACTTGGAGTTTACTCAGGTTGATTCTGTATATTTGGATGTTCTGCCAAATTTGGGGATTTTTCAACCCTTATTTCTTCAAAGTAAAGAAGCCTACAGTCTTTAGGTGGTACGTTCTTTCTTTTATCTTTCTGGGACTCTAATGATATCAGTTTAGATATTATGTTTTTATTGATGTTGTTACCCCAAAGGTCACTGATTTTCTGCTATTTTTCAGTATATTGTTTGCTATTCAGATTAAACAAATTTTATTATTTTTAAAATCAAGTTCAACAATTCTCTCTCCACTTATTTCCATTATACTCTCAGTCCATCTGGTGAAGTTTTAAAAATTTCAGTTATTGCATTTCAGTTCTATAATTTCTACTTGGTATTTTTGTTAAAACTTTTTTATTTACTGTGGTGTTTTTTATTTATTTCAAAAATCATAATTATTTGCTGAAGCAAGTTTATGGTGGCAGTTTTAAAATCTTTGTCAGATATTCTAAAACCCAACTCGTCTTGTTATTGGCATTGGTTGATGATCTTTTTGGTTCAAGTTGTAAATTTTCTGGTTCTTAGTATGACTGTATTTAGATAACTGTATTTAGGGTATTATTTAGGAGAGTGTCTATTTAAATCTTCTATTTTGGCCGTCATTTTCTTTGTCTTCGTCTGGCTTGTAGGTTCTGTCTTACTTTTGTGGGCTGTAGTTCCAATGACCATTTAGTCTTATGAATCTTTGTTTTACTATTCTGCTCTGCTGTATTCACTTGGTTCTGTTTGAGCTTCTTTTAGATCCTTGCTGGTGCCACTTTCAAGGGTGGAAGGTGTTTTCCTGGGCATTTCAGTGATGTTAAGTGTGGAGTGGGGGGGATTGTAGACCTACAAGAAGAAAAACACTTCCCCTGGCCTGTTAACTGTCACCTAGTGACAATTGACTTCCCATTCTATTTCCACAGGTGCCTCTGGAGAAATGAAGAGCCTTCTAGTATGCCTTTTGCCACTTATTGAAGGAGCAAGAGCCACAGGGTCTGGATGACTTTTTGACATTAGATGGAGGGTCTGGAGACCCTAACCTAGGCCACTAGGTCAATGGCTGGGAAACATGGAACCTGTCGTTTCCACTGATACTTGCATAAAGTATCTGTTGCTGGCTGGAATAGAGTACGGGGTTCTCACTGGACAGAGTCCAAGGAGGTTCCTGAAGCTGAGATAAGGAACCTAACCTACCCTCCTTGTAGAATAAGTTTGCAGGTTTGCTGACTCCCACTGGGGAAAAAGAATTTTCACTACTGGTCAGTAAGAGGCATGGAAGGGGTTTTATTAGGCAGAAATGAAAAAGTACACACTCGAAGAAATAGAATGTGGTCCTATGGAGGAAGAGGTGCCTTATTTCCTGAAACAGGGGACATTTATTCTTCTCTTGAGCGGGTGGGAACCTTGGGAAAAGGTGGCCCACCCCCAAAAGAGTAGTAGCCTACTCTATCCATATGGACCCAGGTTTTTATTTTTTATTTTTTAAGATGAATAATTTAAATATCTTTGAATTCTCTCAACCTGTTCCTTTATCTTGGGATCAGGTTCCTGCTCCTTACTTTCTCAATTAAGCCAATTTATGGACTTTCAGTATTCCTGAGGAATTTTGGGTGTGATGAGTCTGGAAAGAAAGGAGCCTAAATTTAACCAAGGGAATGCTGATATGGGTCACCGTGGTGGACTTTGACTGGGTCCAGGTCATCTCACTCAGGACCCACTTTTGTCCACTGCTATTGCTGGTTATGGGTCAAGGAACAAATGGGCTTCCTGAGATCTCTTGGTGCCACTGCTGCGAGTTAGACTGGCCTACTGCTGCCACTGGGCATGGGTCTCCCTGCTAAGTGTCTGCTGGCTTCGTCTCTTCCTGGTAAGCAATGAAAGACTGAAAAAAGGAAAACCCAGGAAACTCACTCCTTACCATAGTGTTGTTCCTCAAATCCTGAGGTCCGAAGCCAGTTCATTTTCTTCAATCCAAGACTCAGAGTTCTTTTATCATTTTCTGTTGAACCATTTTCCGAGTTTTTAGTTGTATTTAAAGTGGAAAAGCAGGAAAAATTGAGGAAATGTTTCCTGCCCCAGAACTGGAAGCCATTTTTTAAAAAACCAAAATTATTGCTCAGAATAGACATCATTTCTATGTGATGGATGTACGCAAAGTCATTTTATACAGTTCTTTATGTGTTCTGTGGGTCTGAAATACTAAAAAAAAGGGGCTGAATGTAAGTTATGCCAGATATAAGGCAATCTCTCATTGCAATTACAGTCTCCTTTACTTTGGTTTACTCTATTATATTTATTTTGATCAACAAAATAAATGTTTGGTCAAGACTCATTAGCCAGAAATGATTTCAGTCAATGCTAGTTTTGGGTGATCATCTGACAGAATAGATTAAAAAAGAAGCAGAGAAATTTAATGTAAATTTAGTCATTATGCCTGGGGACATGGGATTCACAGTTGCAAGAGTTAGATGTCGATATAAGTTCATTTTTTAAGGATCACTTTGGAAAGCAGTGCAATAAAGGACTAGTTTTAGAGATAATGAATATAAACCTAAAGGATGAATTTTTTTTTTAAATTGTGTTACTCTGAGGATGGGCACTTGAAGCTTCAGATATTTCCAGTGACACCATCATCTACAGATAAAAATATGGATGGCTCAAACGTGTCTCTGATTACTAACAAAGTCACTGATGTCAAAGAACAAGGATTAGTTTAAACACAATTGCTTCATAAGGACAGTATTTCAAAACTAGTATTTTGTTTTACATAAAACAAAGTTTTAAATATGTACATGTAACTTTATCAGAAAATTAAACATAAGCAGAACTTTCACTGCTCTATTTCTTTGAAAGCTTATATATTTGATTTCACCAAAATCTTATTAAAATAGACTATCATTTGGAAAATAGAAGGTTGTGTTCTATTTGGTACAGACTAATAGAGTTATTTTGGTACTTCGGATGCCTAGGCAAATATAGCTGTGAACCTATCACCGAGATTTATGAAATATTAACCTCTTGTCACACTTGCTACATACTTCTTAAAAGAAAGTGCAGTTAAAGTCCTTTAGGTACCCCCCTCCACTCCCTTCTATCCTTCTTCCTCAGATGTATATAGTCATTATTTTCCTGATGTCTAATGAGATCACCACATATGTATATATCTGAAAATGATACATCAAATTGCTTTGAGTTTTAAAACATTATATGAATTGTGCTGTGTTACATCTATCATTCTGCATTAATGATATTTTTAAATTTATTTTTATCATCTTTTTATGTGTTTTCTGCTTACCATACTTTTGTTCTTTTCGGTGTTCTGATGAGTTGAGAAAAAAATTCCCTTTTCCCCCTGCTAGTTTGGAAGATATATAATGTAACTTTGTCTTGTTTTCCTCATTAGCCTTATATTTTGCAATATGTATTATTTAATTATAAATGTTTTCTCAAAGTCTAAACCTATTTAATATCTCTATTATGTCCTCCCCAAAACTGGTGACTTTCCTGTAAGCTTTCTATTTCACTTAGGATTTTGTCTAGAATTTAAGTTTCATTCTTCTTAAATTCTGTAATTTCTTTTTAAATTATGTAAACTATGTAGCTTTTTAAATGGGCAACAGTTAATTGACTTTACCATCCTGTATTATATATAAATTTCGGGGAGTCACCCTTGTTTCTGATAGTTTACTCCTTCTCCCTGAGTTCATTTTTTCTACTTTAGTCCATTTACTGAATTTGGATATTTTATTCTTAAAAACGTCTTTATTGTCTATACCATTAAATGACATTTCCACTGAAAATAAAGACCCAGGTTGACGAATTATTTTCCCTTAGCAGTTTGAAGACTTTGGTGTCTCTGGCATCTATTATATATGAAAAATCAGCTATAAATTCAATACTTTTTTATTTGTGGGTAATTTGTCTTTTCATTCTAGTAGCTTTAAAGTTTTCTCTTTGTCCTTGATGTTCTAAAATCTCATTGCAATCAAAGTTTGGATTTACTTTTGTTTGTGCTCCTTGAAATTTGGTATGACTTTTAATAAATAAAAGTGCTTTGTATCCTCTAGTTGCCACAATTCTAGAAATTCTGCTCTGGACTCCAATTAGATGTGTGTAGAGCCTTTTCTCAGTCCCATGCTAAGTGCTCTTTCATTGTATCCTTTTATCTGGTTGTGTTTTGTAAGTTTCACAAGACTGTATTTCAATTCATTACTTTTCTTTTTAATTAAGTCCAATCCAGAAAAGGTCTTACTGTCGATTTGTTTATTGCTTCATTTTCGTAATTATATTTTTGGTTTTCAAAATTACTAAATTGTTCTTTTTCATTAACACATGTTATCATTTAATTTTAGCCATTTTGCCTACTTATATTTCATAATTATCTGTTTCTCTTTCTCCTCTGCCATGTTACTGTTTCTTTATCTCCTTGAGGATCTTAGATATACTAATATACTAATATTAAAACTGTTTTCTTATCAGGATACCAGTTTCATTTTATGTATTGATTTCCTAATTTCGGATTTTGTCAACTGCCTTTCTTAATGCTTGTCTCTTTGTATGTTTGGGATTTTGGTTTTCAGGCATATATGGCAGGAGAGGTTGCAATCAGCATACTTTTTCTTCTTTTTATGTGGTTATTCTTCCCCATCTGGCAGTTTTGGAGTTGCCACCACCAGACCCATTAAAACTCTAGGTCTTTTCATAGCTTATTGGAGAAGAAAGAAGTATCATTTTGACTTTATTTCCTTGCCTTTATTTTTCCTTGACTTGATTTTGGCATTTTTAGGTTAACTTATTATGTCAAATGTGCTTATAAAAACTATTTCCAATCTTTCCTGGTTTTATTAGGAGTACAAATAGATAGAGACAGATACGTAAGTCACATAACTACATTCCACCTACAAGTTGTTGTGGTTGGTAAGACATCAACTCTTTCTCAATTTGGCCCTGTATGTTTGCTCACCAGTACCAGGTCTTCAGATAACCATTGAAAAGTGGTTCTGACTGCTCTACCTCCTAGGTGTAGTCCTAAGGTTTGCTGTTGTCTGTGGAGTCCCTAACTATCCTTTAATGCCTAAAATATAAATAAAACCATCGGGGTTTTTATATTACCATTTTGACTATACAAAAGAAAAACGAGTGTTCTTTCAAAAAACGTGTGTTGGGTGGTTTTCGATGTGTCAGGTACTATAGTAGACACTGTACCTAGATGAATGAGATAGATTCCTGCCTTTGAAGAACCTCACATCTAGTCAGAGAAAAAGAGAGAGAGAAGTTAGCAAGCAACTTCACATAATGTTTTGTGTGTTATAACAAACCTATGGTGTTCTCTAAGTATTGAGAGATGGCCACCTGGAAATCAAACAGGGCACGCTTAGGTAAAAGCTACCCAAACTGAAATTTGTAGGCCAGGGAGATTTTTTTTTTATAAATGAATAATGAGATAGGAGTTATGTTTGACAAAGTGAACAACTGTACAAGATGTAGCAGAAACCACTGTGTCTGTTCATAGCTGAAGAGGAGACACGAGGAGATCTAGGGGAAAAGAGATGAGACAAGGAAAGTGAACAAGGAGCGCATCATGGAGGGTACTGTGCACTCTCTTCTTGAGTGTGAATTTTTTCACAAAAGTAGTAAGGCCTCATTTGGAAAGTTTAAGTAGAGACGTTAAGTGATTAGATTTGGGTTTTAAGAATATTACTCTAGATTGCCAGAACTTGGAGCCAGATATAGGACATGATGACAATATGGATTCTAATGGCAAATAAGGGCTTAAGAAAGATGAATGGGTAGGAGAGATGCTTATGAGGCAAGCATGACTGAAGTTGGTGATGGAGAAACTGAGGGGTCTGAGGTAAGGCAGAAATCAAGGATGACACACAAGTTTGTGCATTTTGTAATTAGGCAGACAAGATATTGTCACTAAAAATAAGAAAGTGGAACATATTTGTGGACAAGATATGGGAATGATAATAAATCAGAGTTAGGGCAGGTTAAGTCTGAGGAAGTTGTGGATTGTCCAGATAGAGATGTACAATAATAGGTGCACATGAAGAACTGAAACTCACAAGAGAGCTGCTAGAAGCATAGTTTGAGAATAATCATTAGCATCATTGGCCAAAGCCATAAGTGTGGTTTGGGTCTCCAAGAAAGAACATTAGAAAGATACAGAAGTTGAAGGTGTTTTATAACACTGGTTCTTTGAACATACACAATTGTTAGAATCACCACAATGATAGAAGTGGTTTGGTTGTTTTCCATGCATCATCTTTCCCAAAAATTAAGGTGCTAGATTCTCAGGATCACTCAAAAGAAAGTGATAGGACCTGGAATCATCATTCCCAAGATGAGAATACTTTCATAAAGTGTAATTGAAAAACATAGTGAATATTTAATTTTTTTAAAATTTTACAATAAAAGACACATTGCCATTAACCCCCCACAAAATATTCCTCTTGTTTCAGTGCATTTATACCATCATTCTTGCCCATTTTTGAAGCAGTTCTGGAAGTTCTCTTTCATATCTTTAGTTGAGCTGTGGTGGCTGCCTAAATGTTGTGAATTGATTCAAAACATTTACTTTTCATGGTTATTTTGACTTTGGGGAAGAGCCAGAAGTCACATGGTGACAAAACTCGTGAATTAGGTCAAAGAAGACACACCATGTTTTTATTTGATAGAAACTGGTGTAAACATTTGATCAAGGAGGAGTAATCAAAAAATGAGGTGAATGTTTAAATTTTAAAAATTATTACAATAAAAGACACATTGCCATTAATCCCCCTCAGAATACCCAAAATATTCCCCTGGCTGCAAATGCACGTATTCCATTATTCTTGACATCTTATATTTTACTGTAATAAGTTTTTTTTTTAATTTAAGCATTCATGGTATTTTTTTCAATCACTCCTTTTATGTTAGTCAACTTTCCTTAACTGTGACAAAATACGTGAGATAAAAATCTTAAAGGGGGAAAGATTTATTTTGGCTCAGTGTCAGAGGCTCCTTTGCCTTTAGACTACTGGCAAAGCAGAAACACCATGGTGGAAGGATGTGGTGAAGCAAACTGCTCACCTCATTGCAGCCAGAAACAGAGAGTGAAAAAATGAGAGAGAGCTCAAAGAGGTCAGGGAGAAAATATATACTTCAAAACTCTGTCCCAATGATCTGCTTCATCTAATTAGCCCCACTTCCTAAGAAGCCCATTAGCTATGAATTTAGCAATGGATGAACCCGCTGGTGCATTTAGAGCTCTCATCCCTAGTCACTTCCCTAAAGCACATCAATTGGCAACAACTTTCAACACAATGAGCCTTTTGGGGAACATTTTAGATAGTGACCATAAGAGCTTGAGAGAGTTTTTCCATCCTCTCTTGAAGCATAGTGGTAGGCCACTGTTACTCAGTCCCTATTTACTGGCTATATCAAGCCTCTCCTCATTAAAACTACCACATGGAGTAAAATGCTCAACATTAGTTGAGTTGAAATGTGACGCAGGGGTCTTACTTATTCTGCAAGAAAAGCATGGGAAAAGCATGAGAACAGTAACTTATGTGTTTTAGGCCCAATAAACAAACTAAAAAAAGAAACACACTTTGGTTAAAGAAAGAATAATGTTAGATACAAAGAACATTTCCATTAAGATATTGGCTAAGGACAGAAATGTTTTAATCAATGTGTCAGGGAATCTCCTTCCTCAAGTATTTTTAAGAATATAATATCCATTTCTTTGGAAAAACTTTAAGGAATTTCAGTAGAAGCATACATTTTTAGTAGTCCTTCCATATTCTCAGGATGAAATACAAACTCTCAACCAGACTTATACAGTCCATAATGATGGCTTCCCTGTCAAACCCTTAACTCTTAGTTCCCTCCATCCCCAAACCTCTGCAAAGCTCCATGCTCTCTCCCCTAAGATTTCTATTTGCTGCATTCTGTTGCCTCCGATTCACCCTTCAAGTCTCACTTTAGATGTCCCTTCCTTCAGGAAAACTTTCCTGATGCTCTGAATCATGGCTGTCCCTTCTATGTGTACATATTAAGTAAATCATGTTTTAAGGACCTACTATGTGTCAAGCACTGTGTTACATTTTGCAAAACCAAACCGACATCAGTAGAATCTACTGGAGAAAGAAGATATTCAGCAAACAGTGTTAACTAATATAGAAAGTGAACTTCTACCTTTTTCAATGCATGGCTTTCAATGTCACTCTAGTCCAATACTGTCTAGTGCAATATTCCATGAGGATGGAAATAGTCTATCTATATGGTCTATATATGTTGTCCAATAGCTTAACCGCTAGCCACATATGACAACTGGACACTTGAACTGTGGTTAATACAACTGAGGTCCCAAATTTTACATTTCGATTAAAATTTTCATTTAAACTGCTGCATGTGACTAGCTAGTGGCTACTATATTGGACAGTGTACTTTTGTTGCTACTCCAGCCAGTGGGATGAGAGAAAAAGTATAATTCTGGTGTCTGGGATCTCTTTTTAAGAAAATGAGGTCAGAGTTTCTCCCTGGTGTCTACTAACATTCCATTGGACCTACTATGCTTCACTGCATCTAAATCGACATCAATTGTAAGATGGGCCATAATCTTACACGCTGCCAGTAAAGAAAGAAATGCCACCAAATAAACTGCTATAAAGCTTTTTGAAAAAGCTTTTTGGATATACTAAGTCCACATGCATGAAAAGAAAAATATAAATGAGATAAATTCCTAAAACTTATTCATACAAAGTATAAATCTTCTGAAATATTTTTCAGCTCAAAAGTGCCAACATCTGTGGTTTTCCACAGGTCTTTCTCTACGCCCCCAAGAACATCAATGATATGGAATTTCTTAAAAGAGTGCTCTCCTAGTGTTTCCAAGATTGTCTTCCAAGATGCTCACACCCACTTGGCGAGTTTAGATGCTGGTGCTTTACCATTTGACCAAGTTAATAGTATTATTTTCCCTTCAATTGAAACAAATGTTGGTAGAAGTTGAACAGTTTATGATAAACAGATGTTCGCCGTCTGAACAATGGTCCTGCTAGGCACATGGATTGGTCACATTGGGCTCTTGTGGCTTTGAAATTTCCTTTGTCTATTTTAAAGGATTTGGCAATGTCTCTGCTTTCGATTGCATTGTTCGACATGAGATAAGGCAATCCTTTCGCACATACATCAGAAGCAAAATGTAACATAGCTTCAGCTACTTGTAGGTGCCTTCCTTTCTCAGGTTTTATAAAGTGCTTTGTTGTTGCTTTGCAAGAAAACATGAAATTGATGCCATTCCTCCAGTGATTAATATTCGCTTAGCTAGTATCAAATTTATGCCCCATTGCTCTGTTTACATGCCTTTCTGTGTACCTGATGTGTTTTCATTTCAATGCTAAATCATAGTATAATCTTTCTGAAGACATGTTAAACAACAATTCAATTTAGCATATGTAGTACCAGCAATGAATGCACAGATCTCAATTGAAGTGATGAAAACGTGAATAGCTATGGCCAACTTTATATATACAAGGGCAATGGTGAGCATTTCAGGACTGCCATCTAGCCTACAGTGACGGTAAGAAGACATTGATTGGGGGACAGTAGTCAGTGCCAGGACAAACCAAGCCAAAGCCAAGCCATTTACAGCTGAGTGAGCTTAGAGGATTCAGGGCTATAGCATGAGAGAAGAAAAACCCAAATTTAGGCAGAAAGAAGCAAAAATGAGAGCCCAAGATAGCCTTAAGGACAGGGAAGAGGGAGGAAGAAGGAAAGGAAGGACAACTGCTTTCTGAAGATTTCTCTGCTTTAGAACACTGATAAAGACATACATATACAGTCTACACACACACACACACACACACACACACACACACACACACACATGTTTATGTGTTTTAATCAGCCAGTTCTTACTTGAATGAGCTCAACTGGATTTCTGTGCCTGGAAACAAAGACTTGAACATTGGTCTTTTAAGATGTGTTTCAGTTCAAGGGCTGACCTTGAGAAAGAGTCCAGAGATGCTCATCTGAGCCACAAAGGCAACTGCACTGGTTGGGTCACTTTGAGGGATTCTGACTAAAGAAGAAACGTGAATTTCACGCAGCTTAATACAAAGTGACACTCAAGTACATACCCTCTATAGGATTTCACCCATGACTAACAAGCCTTTTAATCATGGCAAGGGGACACGGAGATTTTGCAAACATGCTTTTGCAGTGCCCACATTTGGTGTTCCTGACCCTGTTTTCTTGCCAGATTGTGAGAAGCACCTGCTCCTTTTCAAGCAGCTGTCAGATCAATATTTAATCAATTGCCTTTTGATATTTGGTAGCGCTGAATAAATGGGATGCCAATATTTCTGTTCAAGCCGTTCCTCAGGTGTACCTCATTCCGTCCCTGTGAAAACCTTCAGCAAGCTCTGAACGCTAAGCCGCATGTCCTGTGCATCCTGCGGCACCCCACCCCCATCCCTTTCTGCCGCTATGAAGAGGCCTGTGGAAATGCGGAATGCTGGTGCCTGCGCCACTCTTATTAAAGCGACGACGTCCAGAGTCTTGAAAGCGGGAGAGCAGAGCCACATTCGGGACACTGGGGGGCCTTGCCAGGTAAGGGCTATTTAATAGACCAGCCACATTAAAGAAAGGCGAGGATGTAGTGAAAGGAGCCTAATGAGCAGAAGTGAGGCGACCGCATCTAAAGAGAAAAAATAATGAGCTGCGAAATCTCCCCCAAGGCGAGATTGCCAGCCTTCTGCAAGGAGGTCTCAGCCTATAGGTAAAAAAGGCTCATGTGGTCACTTATCCTCGCACGGTAAACAGAAGTTCTGTGGGCAATTAGGGGCTGAGCCAAATGTGAGATTTGAAAATTGAAAATTATGTCACCGGCTCTTTGGAGATTTCCAGACCCAAGATCCCAGCTTTAATTCCCAAAGGACAAGGGGAGCATAGTCAACCTGTAAATAAAAAGTAGTAGCATCGTATTAAGAACAACATTCCCAGTGTCTGTGCAGCAGATGGACATCTGGATATTAGTTCCAGAAATCTCGGAGACTGGCTCTGTAGAATCTTTATAAAGCTGTCCTTAGGGGCCAGGCCATAGGGCTGCCCTGAGGGCAAAACCACCTTCTAATGAGACCCTCTTGGTATTTCAGTAATGACCCTCCTAGAAGGATCCAAGCAGTGCATGCCCTACCCGTGATCCTATTTCTTTTATAGTTTGTGGGAATGCTAAGCCAGATTTTGGTACATTTGGGTGGGAAAAAATTATTAAACACCATAGTTTTACTATTTTGCTGATGTGAAGGAAATAAAAGAAACAAAGGTTTGGGTCTTGCCCTCAAGAAATGTACAAACCTATGCCACATGGACAGTGTATCATTTACAGAGCAACTTTTCGAGTCCATGTAGTGGAAAAGGCTATGCCATCTGTGTTTCCCAGGTGAGGAAAGAAACGGGACAATGAAGTACAAGTAATGAAAATGCAAAAATAATAGAGCTTTATTATATAGATCCTGTCACTTATAAAGTGCTTTCTTTTACATTTTCTAAATGGAGATGACAGCGTTGGCCTCAGCAGCATATATACAAGTAGGGATTGCAGCAACCCTATGACACAGGTAGGTATGATATTAGTCTTCCATCTTTTTTTTTTCCTGTAATGAGGACTGTAGCCAGGACCTTCACACTGAGCTACATCTCCAGTCATTTTTATTTTTTACCTCAAGACAGGGTCTTGCCAAGTTTCTGAGTTGCCCAAGCTGAGCTCAAACTTGCAGTCCACCTGCCTCTGCCTTTAGTTCCCCATCCCCATGAGACAAATTGAAGCTCAGAGAAATGGAGGAGGCTCCTAACCATTTAGCCACTCGATGGGGGAGGGGCACACGGACCAGCAGAATTCACATGCATGAGGCACTCTCATGGCCATATCTAAATTTAGAAGAAATTCAAGTTTCTAGGGTAAATAAGCAGTACTATAAATTGGCTTTTGGGGGAGATGAGACCAGGACAGGCATTGTACCTACAAAAGCTTTACAAATATGTAATAAAATCAGCCATATAAAAATATCAAAATAGTTTCAGAAAAAATCCAGAAAGATGTCCAGTGAGGGCTCAAATAATCATTATATTATTTTCAATCAATCCAGCAATCCCTGCAGTCATTCATGGGCAAGTGATGATACTATAAGTTCCATCAAATTTGCTATGTAACAATTTACACCAAAACTTGGTGTTGTGGCTTGTGTCTAGTTGTCCCCTCAAAGCCTCGTGCAGTCACAGGCAGGGCTGGATCTAGAGTGTGTGATTACTAAATTAGTCCACTGACCAGTTTGACATAGTTCTGCTGGGATCAGAGATATGTTGCTAGGATTAAGGGCACTAGGATTAAGGCCCGGTAGCACGAATAAGATAGAAGGGACAGAAAAACGCTTGTAGGCCCCTTGCTTACTTTGCTGCCTTCTGCCTGTCTGCCATGCCACCCTGCCGTGGAGCCAGCCAATTGTGGACTGAAACCTCCCCAAACTGTCAGCTAAAGAAACCTTTCCTCCTTTTACTTTGGATGTCAGGTATTTTGTCTCGGCAACAAGAAAAGTAACCAAGACATTTGTCTTGATACAACACAATTATTTTGTTTCATTTTTAGTATGTATTAATTATACATATTAAGGGGGTTCAGTGTGATATTTTGATACAGGCGTACAGTGTAAACTGATCAAATCCAGCCTCCCTTTGTCTACTTTCTCCTTCACTTCCCAACTCCTAGTAATCACTATTTTACATTCAACTTGACTTTTTAAAAACACTTCTACACATGGACGAGAATGTGCAGTACTTGTCTTCCTATATCTGGCTTAACATAATATCTTCCTATTCTATTCGTTTTGCTATAAATAACAGGGTTTCATTCTTCTTCATGGCCAAATAATATACCCCAGTGTGTATATATACCCCAAGTTCCTTATCCACTCATCTGTTGTTGGCACCCTGGCTGATTCCCTATCTTACCTATTGTGAAGACTGCTGTAACAAGCATGGGCTTCCAGGTATCTCTGTGATAGGTTGACTTCACTTCCTTTGCATATAGATCCAGGAGAGGGCTAGCTGACTCATACGTTAGAACTATTTTGAGTTTTGCAGAAACCGTCCTAATGTTCTCCATAATGGCTACCTTAATTTACATTCCCACCAGCAGTGTGTGGTAGTTCCTTCTTCTCCACATCCCTGTCAGCATTTATTACTTTTGATTTTTTACAGTAACCATTCTAACTGGGGTGAGATAATTCTCCACTATAGTTTTGGTTTGCATTTCCCTGTTGGCTAATGATAATGAGCATTTTCCATGTATTTGTTGGCCATCTGTACTTATTGGTTTGAGGAATGTCTATTCAGATCATTTGGCTATTTTTATTTTATTTATTTTATTTTTTATTTTTTTGCCAAGACCGTGTATTGGTACATTGTATACATAATGATCACATTCATCATGGGTATTTTGTACCTGTACTTGATGTATCTTGGCTCCCCCTTCCCCACCCTTCCCTTCTATTCCCCCACCCTTCCTTATTTACAGCTCTACATTTTTACATTTTTACATTTTTACATTTTTTCCTTTCTCCTTTCTTTTCTTTTTCCCTTTCTTCTTTCTTTTCTTTTTCCCTTTCTTCTTTTCTCCCTTCTCCCTTTCTAGTTCTCCTCTCTTTTGAGTATTATCTTTCTTTTACCTACTATGTATTATACTTCTTTGTCCTTATTTACTTCTGCTTTGTCATATCAGAGAAACAATTGGGTTTATACTCATGAGTGTCTGATTTATTTCACTTAAGAGTATGTTCATTTGGCTATTTTTAAATTGGCTTACTTCGGCTTTACTGTTGTTACATTTTTGAGTTCTGTGTATATTCTGGGTATTAATCTTTGTGAGATGATTAGCTGGAAAAAATTCTTCAATTAGTAGATTGTCTCCGTTGTTTCCTTTGCTGTACAGAGCTTTTTAGTTTGATGTAATCCCATTTGTCTATTTTTGCTTTTGTTTACTGTGCTTTTAGGGTCATATTCAAAAAAGTTTTTGTCTATACCAATGTCTCGAAGCATTTCCCTTATGTTTACTCTAGTTGTTTCAGAGCTTCAGGTCTTACATTTAGGCCTTTGATCCATTTTGAATTGATTTTTGTACAAGGGGAGAGATAAGGGTCAAATTTCCATCTTCTGCATGTGGATATCTGGTTTGCCCAGCACCACTGATTGAAAAGATTCTTTTTTCTCCAGGGCATGTTTTTGGCATATTTTTTGAAAATCACTAGGCTGCTGATGTATGGGTTTATTTCGCTGATCTGTACTCTGTTCTTTGGTCTATGAGTGTTTTTATGCCAGTACCACTGTGATTTGTTACTACTGGTTACTATTTGGTTACTGTGGCTCTGTACTAGGTCTTAAAATCAGGTATTGGGGGCTGGGGATTTAGCTCTGTGGTTACAGTGCTTGCCAAGCAAGCACAAGTCCCTAAGTTTGATCCTCAAGACACACACACACACACACACACACACACACACACACACACAAATCAGATATTAGAGGACTTCCAGCCTTGTTCTTTTTGTTCAAAGTGGCTTTGGCCATTTGGGATCTTTTGTCCTTCTACATGAATTGATTATCTTTCACTGAGTCTGTGGAGGATTCCAAATCTCTCATGAGGCTGCAGTCAGATAGTGGTTGGGCCTGGAATATCTGGAGTATGTAGTGTAATCTCAAATCTTTCGCAGGTGGTCTTGCTGTGTGGGTTACTTGGGCTTCCTTACAGTATGGTAGCTCCAGTCTCCAGCCTGACTATTCTAAGAGCAAGTTCTCTCTTCGACTTACGCTGATCTATTCACACTCTATTGGTTACGGTTGAATTCACAGACCAACTGCCCAGGTCCACTGGAAGGGACAGACATTCCACCTCTCTACTGGAGGAGGGCCTAGGTCATATTGTTAGTAAACATGTGAGAGGGAAATACTGCTGCAACCACCTCTGGAAAATAAAATCTATTAAAACATATGTAATGTAAGGATTATGATTCATCTAATTTTGTACCCCTGAGGTTCAATACAAGGAAAAAATATGGTCAATCAAACTTTCTTTAATTGAACTTATTTTTGGAAAAATGACCTTGAATTTTTCTGGGCTTCTGTCTTATTTACTGTTTTCATTTCTGGGACAAAATATCCGACACGCACAAGTTAAAGGAAGAAAGGTTTGTTTTAGCTCACACTTTGTAGTGGTTGTAGTGGTCCGTAATCGAATGGCTCCCAGGCAGAGTGGCAGGCAGAGGAGAAATAGTCCATGGCAGAGCAGGCAGAAAGGGGAGAGCAGCAGCCTGCCCCTTCACATTCCTGTCCTTATATATTTCTGTCCCTTTAAATTCCATCCAGGTTACAAACTTATTGATTGGTGCCACCCACATCCAGGGTGGGGCTTCCATTATCCACACCCAGAACTAGGCTAAACCAATTTAGTTATCACACACCCTAGATCCGGCAAGCTCTGGAAAGCCCCACGTATAAGTGAATGAGGCTTTGAGGGGACATCTAGAGACAAGCTATAACACCTTCCATTGTATGGGTAATGTAATAAGATTATAAGCTTGAAAACTGAAGCAAAATAAAAATAAATTTTATTGTATCATTTACTATAACAAAACGAAGAATTTAGAGTATTAACATCTTATTGTAAGCATGAAGGACATCTTACAATCTCATCTGTTTTATCACTTTGTCTGGCTGGTTATTTAGTAGTTAATTGCTGTTTCATAGACAACAATCCACCTTAAACCATTTTCACTTGTGTGCACTGGAGAACATCACTTTTTCTTGTCTTATTTTAGCATGCAGTTTTATTATTTAAAATGTATTGCATGAAATTAAAAGGGAAATGGAAGAAATTGTGGAATTGCAATTCATGGACATGTGAATAAAAATCTATAATAATTGTAATCAATACTGATAGAGCAATAACTGTTTGGTTTGACTGAGCATGATTTAAGAGTTTCACAAACTTTTCTACTTCAAGACCTGTATCAGCTAAAGAGAAATAACATATAAGCCTGGTTCCTCGGAGACATAGCTTCAAGGAGCCCAAGTCTATGGGTGATCTTGAAAATTCATGCATATTTAACCTTCTCTTCCCGAAGGCATCAGTTCGATTTTAGGAAAAAAAGAACATTTAAAATAGCATCCCTTAACTGCAAATGGACTTGTCTGTCACATGACTTTAGGCTCCTTTACACATCTCTTCATGTCTGTTCAAGAGATAATGGATGGGTCATGCTCAGTCCCCCTGATGCTACCTATAATTTCCCTAACACATTCTCTCTTCCTTGAGACAACATCGTAATGCAGGAAAGTAAGAATGATGTAATTATTAGCATTAGTGTAAATTCATTCTAATTTATGTACTTTAAATTGCTTTCAAACTTCAGTACTTAACTGTTATTGTTAATTATTTATTCGAGGTACACCTTGCAGTGATCTTGACATTCTAGAATGTTCTGGGCACCTCTGCTAAGAATTGCTGAGATTATTGACTAACTCAAGGTCGTATGGTTAATTAATAACAATGTTGGTGTTTAAACTCTATCTTTAGATTCCTTATCTTGAGTTTTCTCTGCTACATACTAAAGTCATAAAAACTAGTACCAGAAATCCACATTCTTAATGTGCCTGGGGACCCAAGGTAGATGTAAAGTAAGATTTTGCAAAGGAAATAAAATTTAGTAATTTGTTATGTTATTTACACATTCAATTACTTCTTTAGGCCTGAAAGGATTAAAGGGGAAACATGATGCTGAAGAGTCTCTGCTTTTTATCCCAAGCCATACTTTCTGATCTCTACCCCCATATCCACCTCCATGCCCCCATTTCTGTGGCAGTGCCACTCCATGACGACCCCCACACCCTGAGCCCAAGGGTAATGCAGGTACCGGTGATGAAGTAACTCCACTGATCCTTAACGTAACAGAAGAGAAATGTCATTTCGTTGGTCTTGCAAAATTAGAAGTGTGGCAATCAGTTGGAGTGCAGCCCCACAACAAGACTCTGAGCTATGGAGCACTACAGACTTTAACATTATAGTTGCTTCAACTCTCAGTGGAGGAAGACACTTCACAGAAGAGTGACAGGACCCTACCACAGAAGCTTAGATCTTGATCTTGAACAGGCTTCACTTCTTTCCTTTATTCCCTTAAGGGAAATTCCTTCTTGGGAGCTCTTTCTGCCCATGAGATCTTGCTTCTACCAGGAAACATCTAGATAAACATTAGATAAACATTAGATAGATAGATAGATAGAGATATGAGTGTGTGAACCCAAGACACTCTGTTCCTATTAAAGCAGTGAGATATATATATAATATACATATCTGACAAATTAATAATTGATTCATGTGGAAAGTGCACTGGGCTTTGAGGGTCTAATGGGGGTCTTTGCAGAATCCTGGAACTTGGACCCATTGGTTGTAGCTCCCTTCATAAGGATTAATAGGTAAAAGCAGAAATAAATAGCTGGGCCAAAAACAAACCTAAAGAAAAGGAGGAATAGACACAACCTATGATAAAGAGGTAAGAGCTTATATTCCCCAAATAAAACTTCCTAGAAGCAACAGTGAATAAGATAACAGTTGTTTTGAACCCTTTGCAGAGTCATTAAGCTGAGCGAAATGGCTGTTTTTTTTTTTAACCAAGAACGTGTATTGGTACATTGTATACATAATGATCACATTCATCATGGTTATTTTGTACCTGTACATGATGTATCTTGGTTTCCCCCCTCTTCCCCACCCCTCCCTTCTGCTCCCCCTTCCCTATTTACAGCAGCTTTATTTATATTTTTTCTGTTTTTTCCCTTTCCTCTTTCATTCCTTTTCCCCTTCCTTCTTTTCCCCCTTCTCTCTCTCTAGTTCTCCTTTCTTTTGAATATTATCTTCCTTTTATATAATATCTATTACACCTCTTTGTCCTTAATTACACTTATGGTTTCTCATATCAGAGAAACAATTCGATGTGTACTCATGAGTGTCTGATTTATTTCACTTGAGAGTGTCCTCTTAAGTGAAATAAACCGAACGGCTTCTTGGTGGAGGTTTTATTGAAATTGTCAACAGAGCAAGAGAATCATGTAGTGAGCTGCTAAGGAGAAGGCCTGCTCACCTTGATCCATTCCCAGTTCTCCACTGAACCCTGGTACAAATCCAGCTCAGTGCCAGCAGGTGAGGGTCAGCAGGTAGAAGGGAAAGGGAAAACATGCACTTTGGTCTTGAGTCTTCTGACTGGTTTACAGGATTTCGGGAGCACTCACTGGTGACAAGTGGGGATCAGATCTTTCTTCAAGAAACCTAGGATGAAAATTGACATGTCCCTCCCTGCACTGTCAGCTCCTCAGAACGCAACCTCATTTCTGGCATACAGTAGGCACTTAATAGGTGATGACTGAATTTGCGATTAAAGTGAATGAACATGGCCTTCCCTGCCATGGTCTCTCCTCCCTACTCTCATCCATTATCTAGCCAAGATCACTGGAAGCCATCAACTTTCTAGAGATGGGGACTTAAAAACATGACATCCTTCTACACTCTTCTCCCTTTTATACTGGTACTCAACATGACTTTGACGGGTTATGACTGAACTGCTTTTATTCAGAGACCACAGAAATGATTTCTTCTTAGTACTCTTGAAGGATTTTCTACAGTGTGATTAGATTATTGCTAATCTACTAAGACACCGTATTACTGGTGATATTACTAACATTATGTGATTTTTCTAGTAATCACCTTGCTTGCTTGATGAAAACTTTTGGAGAGTTTCTGAAAAGTTTTGGATCATCAAGACGTAGATATATGAGCTATGATCACAAAATATGGTTAATGCTTAAATTAAAATTTTATTACAGTAAAAGAAACATTGAAATTAATCCCTATTAAAATGATCCCTCTTGGTTTATGCATACTTATCCCATTGTTCTCGATAGTTTTGAATGCACAAAGTCCTTTCTTATGTCTTTAGTTGCATTGTTGTGGCTGCTTCAGTGTCCTAAATCAATTAAAAAGTGTTTAACTTTCATGGTCATTCTGACTTTGGGGAAGAGCCAGGAGTCTCATGGTGCCAGATCCAGTGAATAAGAAGGGTGAAAACACATCATAATGTTTTTACCAGCCTGCTTTTCTGATGCATCCATCAGAAAAACACATGAGAGCAACATTCACCATACTTTTGATCACAACTCATAAAGATGCTCGTGAAAGAGGCCTTCCAGAACTGCTTCAGAAAGTGGCAGAAATGATGGACGATGGGATAAGTACATTTAAAGTGAGGCGAAGGATTTCGAGGGGCATCAGGGGCAATGTGTCTTACTGTAACAAATTGTTCAACATATACCATATTTTTGATCAGGCTTTGTAGTTAGTTGTGTGAATCTTCAGCTGCATTATAACACATTTACAAAACCAAGTAAACAAATAAATAAAAATGTTATCTTCCTATCAGGGTAGTGGAATTATGTACTTTATTTCCTACTTCATGCTCATCTATATTTTCACTTTACCTACAATGAGCATTCACTCATCAATTCATACTTTGGATACATTTTTTGAAAGGAGGAAGGGGAACTTCACAGGAGAATCTACTCTTGTCTATTTAACTGCTGCTCAGGGCAGACTCCAGACTGAGGTGGATTGCATTCAGGAGCTCTTAGATGTGTCCCAAGCCCAGGCTGGCCCCTGACATTTGCAAAAGTCAGAGCACAGGTGCAAATGGGAGCCTCATATCGTATCTCTGTTTAGAAGCTATAACTAATCTTGGAAGTTGTTAAGCAAAATATATCCATCCTCCTACCTTGACAATGTACCTTCAAAATGATCTGGCAGTTCAGCTTTGATTTTAGAATCCTTGAACTCCCCAGAGTTTCTCAATACAGTACGGTGGCAAAGAGGGTGAAGTCTGCCTCTTCAAAGTTGTTGCTACCCTGCCCATATTCCCTCTGCATCCACGACTGCAGCTCTTACCAACAGTATCATTTTGTGAGGACCCCAAATTTTCCACCTGGGGAAGTATGGGTAGGCTGGAAGTGTCAAGGGGTTGATGTTTCTGGAAGCAGCACTCAGTCAGTGATGAAGCACTCTGGAAGGCTGAGGCAGGAGGATTGCAAGTTGGAGCCCAGCCTGGGCAACTTAGTGAGACTCTGTGCCAAAATAAAAATAAAAAAGAGCTGGAGATTTAGCTCAGTATGAAAGCCCTGAGTTTCCATCCCCAGTACCACAAACATACACACACACACACATACACACACACACACACACACACACACACACACACACACAAATCAGTGATATGGAGCTGGAGGCTTCCCTTCCCCTTGAGGGGCTCATCTTGAGGACTGAATTCTATACCCTCTCCCACAAGTGCCCATGGGACTGAGTCTCAGCTGTCCACAATGGTAACCTGATCCCTCACACACCCTTCTTAGTTTCCCTCTCTTCCCTGCCACATTGCTTCATGCTTGTACCTGTATTTCCTGTGATATTTACCCCGGATGTTTCCCTACTAAACTCCACGTATACACATCCTTCTTTAGGCAGCTGCTTCTGGGGTACACAACCAAAGACACTTCTTTACCTCTAGTCTCATGCATTTTGATTGCTTATGGTGTGACAGGGACTAGTCTATGCACTTTACTGTTAACATCTCCATTTCACATATGAAGAAATCAAGGCTCAACGAAGTCAAATAACCCCGCCTGGCTTTCACAACTAGAAAGCAGAAGATGCAAAATTTGAACCCAGTGGTCAGATTCCTGAACCCAAATAACTGAAGATCGTGCACCAGTTGCATTGTGTGTCACCCTAATGCCCATACGTAGCTTCGGCTTAGAATGGAACAGAAGAGTAGTTCGAGGTGTTTGGAATCAAGCTTGAGACCCACAATCTACCTTTTTCTAGTTGTCTGACACCCCCGTGCTTTTCTTTTTACACTGATGATAATAATAGCAGCTATCTTTCAGAGTTGTTGGGGAAGTTCAATGACATGATACTGTCACAGTGCTTCACACCTTGCGAAACACATGGGACATGCTCTGTACACAAGTTAGTTGGCTTCCTGCCTCCCTTCCTCCTCTTCCCTGGACTGACAGGAGGACGGTTAATGGCATAGGAAAATGCAGCCTCGAATGCCCATTGTTTCTGGAAAGTATCTGGCCAATTTATTTCAAAAGGTTTTGCTTCTACGAAGTTTAATAAAGTTGATGAGTATTAAAGGAATCATTTAATCTTCATTTGAATGTGAGCAGTAAATGTGTTTTGGAGATTATATTCATTCCCCAGTGAATCTAAGTACTTTCCTATTCCAAAGCTGATTTTCATCCATCAGAGCAAAAGGTTTTCAGCTCTGCGGGTTTTTGCTTGAAAGAAATGCGGTGTCACAAGGAAGGTGGCAGAATTTCCCTCCGGGTATAGGGACACAGGCACAGAGGGCAGCAGTACAGACATTTGGCTCCTTCTTGACCCCTCTATTGTTGCCCTAAACCATTCCAGAATGCCTACAGGACTTCCTGTTTCAGGAAAACAGGAGTCAGAAGGCCAGGGCTTAGCTACACGGCACGCCTCCCCTCTTGCAACCTGCTGGCTCTTCCACTGAGAGCCAGCCCATCCGATGAAAGGTCAGCCCATCCACTAAAAAGTGGAGCTGCTAAGACCTGTCAGGGGAAGCATCTTACCAAGTGATTTTAATAGCTTGGAATCAAGCTCAACTCACGACGAAGAGAAGACAGGAAAACTCACTTGGTATCAAATGAGCACTATTAAATTTTTACATCCTGTAAGCACTTGGGATGTACATGCTGTTTCAGGAGTGTGAAGAACGTGTGTTTCCTGCCAGGAGCAATTCGGTCTTGCTAGGCCTGGCATTATCTAGAAGACTTGGAGTTTAGGGTTTCTTCTCTGTGCTAGTGAAATATTCCCAAATTAGAGCAAAACAGTGATGAGCTGGTTACATAAGAAGCAGACATTGAATCCGATGGTGCGTGCAAAGGGCAGTTGATCAAGAAATATGGCAGCCAAGGGTTTCCAGGGTGTTTAATGGGCCTTGTGCCTTCTCACATTGGGTCGCACCCTCTCAAGTACCTTTGAAGTGTGCCCCTAGGCACATACTGAGGCTTGTTTTGTCAAATAGGAGCATTTAGTCAGAAAAGTTTTTAAAACTGGCCAAATTTCAATCTCAGGTGGGATTGAAACTCAAACTTCTATGTAGCCAAAGCCTTTGCTCTTTTTTCTAACATCACATGACCTCTTGGTCAAGAGGGAGAAGACCTGAAGGGTAAGATCAGCTCTGGTACTCCTGTAGCCTTGACTAAGATGCTTGCTTTGCCAGACAACCAATTCCATGTGCAAAATGGTGATAATAATAATTCTGATTTACATACTTTATAGGATGGTCAGGAAGAGCAACTGAGGTAATGCATGTATAATGCTTTAAAGGAAATTAAAATTATGTGCCATTCAAATATAATGCACTACCATTTATATATGATGATAATGATGAAAACAGTGGTGACAATAATTGCATCACCAGAGACATCTCATAGAACATATCAAGGAGAGACGCTCAGTAGCGTGAGAATCTTCATGGGAAAAGACACGGAATGTGGTATTTGGGAGAATGCTGCTGCTCAGGTAGAAAGATGAAGCTGGATAGCCAGGAAGCAGAGGCAGTGCGCACCAGGGGAAATGCGTGTATGTTTCAGTACTCTGAACTCGGAGCGAAAAGAAAGAAATTGGGCAGTAGCTGCAGGGCCAGTGGGGTGAGAGGCCATGAAGGCAGCAAAGAAGAGGGCAGGGGAGAATCTGGGCAAGACAGCAGCCCCGAGCAGGACTGAGTTCTGACTGTGTTTGTTAGCTGTCAGCTTCAAGTCATATTTTTGAACAGTGAGCAAGCAGCCTTATGCCAAAATCATCTGGGCCTGCTCTGGGACAAGCCTTCAGCTGCAAGGCTACTTGGAGGTGGAGTCTTCCAATATTTATGGACTTCAGATGCATGGCCTCTGGAGCTCCAGGAGCAGGATGCACATTGCAGATGCATGAAGACTACGGATCTGTGTGTGCTACACCAGGCGAGGCCCTGGCGAAGATATGCCGGGCCCAGTTATGGCTGGCTTGGGGAGATGGAAGTGAAGAGTCTGGGAGCGCTGGGGCAAGCAGGTTCCGGGCAAGCCGACTCTGGTGTGAGCCTTCATGTTGCTCTTTGCAGAAATCCCACAGAGGGTCGCTGACTTGAGGGGCTTACTTCAGGTGGTTATGTTCACATTCTCTTGCAGGAGTGTGAGTGCAGCTCTCTGTTCGCTCTTTTGCTCCTTTTAAAAGTTCAGCTCCGCAGGGTGAGAGAAATAAGTTAGCCTTGTCAGTGCTAGGTAACGAGTTCCAGCACTGCATTGGTATTTGTTATATGAGAGGCAGCTTGTTCCAGGTGGCCGGAGTGGCGGCAATGTCTTTGGCCCAGGACCTCGGTCTGAAGCCTTTAGGCAGAGAGAGTTTACAAAGGAGTGACTGTAAGAAAGTATAAAAGGCCGCAGTCCACTGAAAGCAGAAGAGTGAAAAAGGGGAACTTTTGTCTTCTCTGAACCACCTGGGGCTTCTCAGGTAGGAGTGTGATCTACCCATGACTCTGATAAGGCGCCTCTTCTCCAGACACATTATCTCTCTCCTTTCCATACCAACCCTTCGCAGCTGCAGGAGTAGCGGGGGCCCTGGAGAAGCAGTAAGGGCAATTTCATCTGCAGAGCAGAAATCGGGTATTGTGCAATGTAAGTCAACCTCAGCTACTGGTAGGTGAAATGGAGGTGAAAGTAGGCCATAGGGGCAGCCAGTTCACGGAGGGAGGTTTCTCCTTCTGTCAGAGAGCAGGAAACACCTCCAGCAGGCCTTCTAGTGAGGAGGCAGGAGAAACTGGATTCCCAAATGTGTGAGGACACCTCTGCCCATAAACTTCAGATATTTGGGGCTCCCAAGGGAGGCCACCTACACAAGGAAAGGTGAACACCTCCAAGAAACAAATGAGACTTTAGAACCCAGACCCTGAAAATGTTTACCTACAACTGCAGCAAGTGGTTGTCACAATGGTGATTTCAGTGGTCTCCTAAAGGTCACTGAACTGAATGCTTGTGTTTGATCAACTTGGGGAACAGAAAGCAGGGACCCTGGTTCTCAGATTCTGGAACCCAGGCCACATTTTTACTTCTCCTGTGGGTCTACTCTCCTCTGCAGGGTGCTTCTGAAAAAACACATAGGAAATTACACAGAAGCAATGGTTTCAATGTGGCATAACTCTATGAGTTGAATTCGTCAAATGGCAGTGACTTTAAGAAACTCTTGACAGTGTTCTGCTGCTGTGCATATTTCTCCCTCCCGAGTGCAGAGCAGGGGGTGCTTGACTTAAGTTCTGATAAATAGGTAGCAGCAGTCAAATCAGAGAGAAGTGGGGAAGGATGCGGGTTTTTTTGGGCAGAAAAGCATTGGTAAAGGTCTTGAAGGTATGCTGAAGCAGGACACTTCTGAGGCATTGCTATCTGGTTAGCTGGGACATAGAATGGGCATGAGAATGTGGAAGGAGGGGCTGCTTAAAGAGATTGGCAGGCAGACCAAGATTCGTTCAAGATATGATCAAAATGTATGAAAATATATGGTAAATGTTTAAATTTAAAAATTTATTACAGTAAAAGACACATCGCCATTAATCCCACTCAAAATACTTTCTCTCTCAACTCAAGCACACTAACCTCATCATTCTTGCCACTTTCTGAAGCAGTTCTTTTATGAGGGGTGATCACAAATACAGTGAATGTTGCTGCCTTCGATGGAAAGAGAGGCTTGTAAAAATATTATGCTGTGTCCTCATCTACCTTATTCACCAGATCTGACACCGTGCAACTGTTGGCTGCTCCCCAAACTCAAAATAACATGAAAGGTAAAAGTTTTTAATCAATTCGGACATTGAGGTAGCCATCACAATGCAACTAAAGACACTCACTAAAGAGAACTTCTAGAACTGCTTCATAATGTAGCAAGAATGATGGGTTAAGTGTGTTGAAAGCAAATGGGGGAGTGTTTTGAGGGGTACTTTGTCTCAAAATACAATGCGTCTTTTACTATAATAAATTTTAAATATTAAATATTCACCATATTTTTGGTCATACCTTGTACAATGTTCCCCAACACCCCAGCCATAGTTTCACTTTCCATAGTTTCAGTTACCCGTAGTCAACCATGTTCTGAAAATATTAAATAGAAAATTCCAGAAATAACTACTTTTGTAACTTATAAATTATGCACTGTTCTGAATGAGTATGATGAAATATCACATAATCCTGTTCTGTCCAACCTGGGATGTGAATCATCCTTTTGACCAGTGTGTCCACTCTGTATATGTTACTTGCTCATTAATCACTTAGTGAACATTTTAGTTGTCAGATTGACTGTGTCATGGTATCATGGTGCCTGTGTCATGGTGCCTGGGTCCAAGTTAGCCTTACTTTACTTAATATGGCAATTTTTCTATTTTATTTTTAGTCATTGTTTTTAATTTCTTGCTGGGCCTAAACTTTAAATTTAAACAAGGAATTCTTTAGTCATGTTTGCGTTTTAGAAAGGTTGCTCTGACCTTAACTAAGGAAAAACTTTCAAACTCATAAGTAAATCAAATAAAGCTTTTTGTTATTCTGGTCCCTGATAACTTTTCCGTTAGCAGGACCAAGAGGAAGGTTTGTTTGCTTACTCCTCATATTTTGCTTTGGAAATTTTCAAACCTGAAGAAAAGTCTAAAGAATAGTACCATGAACAATTCTATATGCTTCTTCTAGATGGACCAGTTGTGACACTTTGACTACATTTGCTTTCTCCCTCACTCTCTCTCTCTCTCCCCCCTCTCTCTCATGCATGTGTGCATATGGTCTCTCTTATTTCATTGTATGCACATTCATGAGCATGCACTTCTTTTTTAACTGGACCATGTGTGAGCTGCAGATATCAAGACCTCTCATCTCTAGATACAACTATGTGTATCCTAAGAACAAGGATATTCTCCTACAAAACTCCAACACCCAAGACATTTAACATTGATCCAACAATATCATGGAATACTTGGTTTGCATTTCAATTTCCCCAGTTGTCCTCTAATATGTATTTCATGTTTTAAAATATATACATGTATTACATGTGTGTGGTAATCATACCTCTTTAGTCTCTTTTTAGTTTACAATAGTCCCCTCTGTCTTTCCCTGACTTTCATAACACAACCTTTTCTAAGAGTCTAGATGAATTGCCTTGTAGAATGAGCCACAATTGGATGATGGCTGGTTATTTCCTCAAGGTTACAATCAGGTTGTATATTTTGGGCAAAAATTTTGCATAGGTCCTGTCTTAGTTATTTTCTCTCATTGCTGAGACAAAATACCCAACACCCAAAGTTAAGGGAGGAAAGGTTTATTTAGCTCACAGTTTGTAGAGGTTTCAGTCCACAGTCAGCTGGGTCTGAGGCAGGGTGGCCTGGCAGACAGGCAGAAGACAGCAAGGTAAGCAAGGGGGCAAAAGGGGAATAGACAGGCCTCCTTTTGTCCCTTATATCTTATCCAGGTTACCTGCCTTTAGGTTGGGTAGCACTCTCACTCTTAAATGCAGCACCCTTAATCTTAATATCACATCTTTGATCCCAGCAGAATGACGCCAAACCAATCAGTGGACTAATTTAGAAATCACACACTCTAGATTCAGTCACCTCCGGAAAAGCCCCACCTATGACCACATGAGGCTTTTGGGGGACATCTAGACACAACCCATAACACTCTGCCCGGACCCCCAAAGACTCATGCACATCCCTTTATGCAAAAGGCATTTAGTCCATCTCCAAGAGTTGCCAAAGTCCTAACAGTTTCAGCATTGCTCAAAAGTCCAAGTCCAAAGTCTCCTCTAAGATTTAAAACAAACCCTTAGCTGTGAACTCCTGTGCAAATGAAAAGAATGTCAAACACTTCCAACATACAATGGCACAAGATAAACATTACCGCTCCAAAAAGTACAAATAGGGGGATACAAAGGAATGAGACCAGAGCAAGTCCAAAAGCCAGCAGGGCAAACATTAAGTCCTGTAGTCCCATGTGCAGCATCAGAGGTGATCTGTGGTGAAGTCTGAACTCCAAGGGGCTTGGGTGGCTCCGCCCCCGCAGCACTTCCAGTGGTGGTAGCTCCCATGACTTCTCTCTTGGGCTGGCTGTTTCCTCCTTGCAGTTTTCCTCACACGATCCACGTTCCTGGCTTCTCCAAACTTCCGGGGTCTCCAGTGTACCTTCGGCTTCACCCTCACAGCTTCACACGCTGCCCTCTCAGGGGCACACTGTCCAGCCTCCCAGGCCTTCTTCTGAAATCTGGGTGGAAGCCTTCCTGACCCCACAACTCTTGCACCCTGCGTGCACCTAAAACCAGTACCACATGGATGACGCTAGGGTCTGCCGCCAGCTGGAGCAGTAGCCAGGCTTCCCTCTCTCTTGGCTGTAGGGGTCATGTGCCCGGATTGCTGAGCACACTGAACCAAATCCCAAGGACCAACTTCCCTAGGCCGCCGCCATTCTGCAAAGTGGTGCTCTGGGGCTTTCTTCTCAAAACGAAGTCTTTTACCTTTCTAACTCTGAGGCTGCAAAGGCTGGAGTCCTGCTGTGTCCTGTGGTATCCTCGGGCCATCTTTTCTGTTGTCTTCTTCTGAAATATACGGCTTTTTCTTGCTAATCTTTTCAGTGACCAATCTCTCCTTCATTCCATCTTTGCAGGCTGCAACTTTACTGGAGCTTCTTTTATGGCCAAACTCACAACATTCCGAATCATTCTGCTGGGCTCTTTGCTTTTGATTCTCAGCATAAATCTGGCTAAAATGTCCCAATAATAGCCATGCCACCGCCTCAACATTAGACTGCCTTGAAATTTCTTTTGCAAGATTAATTAGTCTTTTGCAATTAATTAGATTGATCTCAGTCTCAGGCAAAGTCTCTGGACACAAGCAAAGTGCAGACAAACTTTCTGCCAGGCCACAACACCCATGGTCCAGAGTCCAACAACCAATGCAGTCCTTCTTCCCAGCAGAAATCTCCCAAGCCTGGTCTGTACTGGCAACTTTTCTATCAGCATTCTGGTCTTCTGAGCTCTGACCAGACTCTCCCACTATGTACCTACAAAGCCTTTTCTGGGCTTCTCTTTCAGATGACATTTCCAGATCTTTCCTAACTCTTCCCCTTCCCACAAGTCAGCTCCAAAAGCTTCTGAACCACATGGTCGAAGTATGGTCACAGCAATGAGCGCACTCTCAGTACCAACTTCTGTTTTAGTTACTTTTCTTTCATTGCTGGGACAAAATACCCCACACCCAACATTGAAGGGGGAAAGGTTTATTTAGCGCACAGTTGTAGAAGTTTCAGTCCAAAATCAGCTGGCTCCAAGGCAGGGTGGTATGGCAGACAGGCAGAAGGCAGCAAGGTAAGCGGGAGGGGGAAGGGGGAGACAAGTGTCTTTCTATCCCTTATATTTTATCCAGGCCACCCGCCTTAGGGTGGGTAGCACTCCCACCCTAATCCTAGCATTTTTAATCCTAGTGTCACATCCTTGCTCCCAGCAGAACTCTGCCAAACCAATAAGTGGTGTAATCACACACTTTAGATCACATGAGGCTATGGGGGAACATCTAGACACATACCATAATAGGTCCTGTTATATCCTTCCTAATGTGTCACATTAAGAGATACATACAGCTGCTTGTCCTATTATTAATGATGCTAAGTTGATCTCGCTACCATACAGGCAATTTTCTCCTTTGTATTTAATCAGTAATTGGGGGGAGCGGTTACTACTATGTGACTGCATAAAATATCTTGTTATAAACAACATTTTAGCCAGTGTCGTCTACGAATGGTCCTTGTTTGAATCAATTGTTCTGTTGTTGGTTACAAAATACTGACTTCGTAAATCTGTTATTCTTAATACATTTATTAGCTGGCATACATCTGTAAGAAAGAGCTTTCCCTCTACTTCCCACATCTTTCACCATTTTAAAAAGAATATTACTATGAATTCTGGGACTACACACACACGCGCATATGCACACACACAGAGGCGTGCACTGTAGTATAATCGATTACTGTTGTCATTCTTTCTGATGTTCTAATTGTCCTAAATTTGGCCAATAGGATCCCCTTTGGCCAGATATTTTGTCCTTTTGGCACATCCATGGTAGCCTCTGGGCACTTCCTTGCTGACATAACATTATTTTTGAGTATCATTTTAAGTTAATTTCTAGAAGGGCAGGATTTGGAGGGAAAGGCAATGAGTTTAGCTTTGGGCATGCTGCACTTGACTTTGGCAGACCACACTGATATCTAGTGTATAAAGCGAATGATGGATGTACCGGTGGTTTTCCATAGTCAAGAGACACTAAGGAAGAAAGGCCACAAATGTGCCCACTCGGTATGGCAACGTGGAAGTCATCACATGGCTGACTGATTGTAGTAGAGTGGGGAATGAATACCAGATGTGCAGAAATTGAAGACAACTCAAGAACTGTAGCTGTGAAGGGAAGGAGAGAGACCCAATAGATTTTGGAAGAGTGTGTGGAACCAGCTAGTATGATAGTGGCTTTAGCTGCTGTGACAAATACAAGTTGGCTGGAAAGTGGGGGTTGATAAGAAAGCAAGAGATAAGAGAATCTGGATATTGAGGAGAGCTGTGAAGTAGTCTAAAGCAGAAGTGAACCTTGATGTAGCTAAAGGCCAAGAGAAGCCAGGTACAGCTTGGGGCATGCTCTTTGACAGCACTCAGCGTGCATGGAGTATTGCTCAACCTGGATTTGGTAAGTAACAATGACGTTCCACTCTCCTCCACCATGCCTGTGCCCAGTCTGAAGTGTTTCAGGGTTCCTTTTAACATGACCCAAACTGACCTGGAGCAAACCTGTGACTGCCTCTGTTCCATCTTTAGCATGGCCTCTCTTCCATTCAGGGTCTTTTCCTGTCCTGTTGAAGGCCAGGTCTCACTCCAGGACACATAGTCCTATTCTGCACCCCACCCAGTCCTGTCCACAATTCTCCATCTGAGCAGAGAGTTCACTCTGTGTTTTTCTCCCACTTGGATTCCACCGGCATTGGCTGTTCTTGGGAGCCTCGTTCCCTGCTAGATGATTCTAGGAAAATAGCCTGTGCTGAAAGGTGACTTCTCTAACATGCTTGTAGGAAATGCACATTGGCCCTGTTGCCAAGAAAAGTCACAGAAAGGGCCCAGGTGTGCCATTCAGACAGTCTTTTGTGCTTTTCCACTTCCTACATGAGAGGCCTGGGCCAAGTGCTCAATCCTGCCAGGCCCTGTTTCCTCACCCTTGCAATGAGGAGGCAGATGGGAACATCTAGCCCGTAGGTCATTATCGTTAAGTGCAACAACCCTGAAAAAGTTCTCAGCATACAATGGGAAATTTGTTAATAAATGTCCTCCTTCACTAAATATGCATTGAGCATGTATTTTGAGCCAGACAATGTCCAGGCACTAGGCAAATGACAGAGGGATGATATAAAGAAAAAATCCTTGCCCTCATGCAGTTTGCATTCCAGTAAGGGAGAGGGTAAGAAGACGAATATAGTAAGTGTATGTCAGATAATGATAAGTTCTATGAAGCAAAATAAAGAAGGGTGAGGCCTAGGGAATGGATGGGAAGATGAATTGAGATAACTGTCTGCAAGATCTGCCTGAACAGGTGACTATAATTAGAGAACGAAATGAAGTGAGAGGCCCTAAGCTACAGGATCAGAGCAATTCAGGCAGAATGAATGGCACTGCAAGAGCCCTGGGGCAGGAGTGTTCTAGGAGGGCACCATGGATGGAGAGAGGGGGGAGATGAGATCAGAGAGGTAGAAGACACAGAATTTGAGTCTCAGAGAGCACTGAAAGAACTTCGGGTTTAATTTTTTTTCTAAAGATGTTAGATCTCATTGGAGAGTGAGAACACGGAAAGATGATATGATTTATTCTTCTAAATGATCCCTCTGGTTGGTGGGGGTGGGGGCAAAAATGGAGCAGGGAGATTAACGAGGAGGCTCTCCCAGGCAGCCAGGCAGGAGAGGCTAGTAGCTTGGAGCAGGACAGAAACAGTGGGCATAGTTAGAAGTGGTCAGATTCAGGGTGTGTTTTAAAGTTAGAGCTGACAGTATTTGCTGACATGTTGCAAGAGGGAAAGAGTGGAATCAAGCATAACGCCAAGGCTTTAGGCCTGAGTAACTAGGCAAATGGTCATTGCTATGGTTTAATGTGTCCCTTAAAGTTCATGTGCTGGAAATAATTCCCAATGCAGTGGTGTTGAGAGAGGGGCCTTTTAGGAAGTGATTGGGTCATGCAGTCTCTGCCTTCATCACCGGATTAGTGCTGCTGCTATGGGAGCGTGCTGGTTATGACCAGATTGGGCTCTAATGAAAGGATGAATTTAGCCCCCGTCTCTCCTTTCTCCTTCTCTCTGTCTGCCGTGCTGTCTTACCTTCCACCATGGGATGACACAGAAAGAAGTCCCTGCCAGATGTGAGATCCCTGGCCTTGAACTTCACTAGCTCCAGAACCATGAGCAAAATTAATTTCTTTCCTTTGTGAATTACTCAGATTGCACGATTCTCTTACAGCAACAAAAAACAGACTAAGACAGTAGTATCATTTTTTTAGGTTGGCCATACTGGACATTAGCAGCAGCAGCAACATCTTGATATTCAATCCTATTGACTATCTGAGATAAACTTGAGAAGATAACTGTTCCAAAGCCACGATCAGGCTGAGTAGACAAGCGGGAGTTAACAGTGGCTTTTCCTGCTGTTGACACAAGAGCAAGGCCAGGCGGATTATATACTAAACAGTTATCCACCTGGGCCTAGACCCTCAAAATGGGATGGCTTTCAGACTGTGGCCCCTGAACCAGCAGTATAAGCGGTACCGGAGAACTTGTTAGAAATGCACATCCTGGGGCCCCACCTTAGGCCTAGAAGGAGCAGGAACCCTGAGGGTGGGGCCCAGCACTCTGTTTTAATGAGCCTTTTATGTGATTCTGATGCAATCTCAAGCGTGAAAACCGCTGGTTATGGGCACATAGAGAAGGTTGGAATGTTCCCAGAGATAGGTCATCATGCTTGTGTGTCCCCAGAAGGTCTGTATGACAAGAGACTTCTGTTTGGGAAAGGAAAAGGAAGGAGAGAAGGTGGGGAAGAGTCTAGAAATATAGAAAAGGTATCATTCAGGAGGTTGGAGATCGTGGGAATGAGCCTAAGCGCTGAGTGAAGAATCAGTTTGGGTAGAATTGAGGCAGGAAGGTAGGGTGGGGCTACAACTAGCTGGAAAAGTAGGCAGGACAAAGATCCCCAGATGCATGTGCAGAACCATTTCCAAAGCCCTGCACTGGACTTCTGGCGAGAACTCAAGCAGATTTTTGATAGGATGACCTGGGTGGGATGCCAGTGTGGGAAATATAAAAAAGAGACCCTTGCTATTAAGAGCTAGCTATTGTGTCTCTTCACAGAAGCCTACCCTATGCTGTAGTGTATTTTTTAATTATTTACTTTCCTCCCTTTTTCCTACTTTTACTTGGCCCAAACTCGCTCTGCAGAGCCTATTTTTTTCCTACCTTCAATAAATGTGAAACTGGGTTGAGGATTTAGCTCAGTGTTTAGAGTGCTCGGCCAGCAAGGGCAAGGCCCTGAGTTCGATCGATCCCCAGCACCAAAAAAGAAAAAAGTGAACCTGCCACCATTTATCCTTGTTTCATTTACTTTTTTGGGGACAGAAAACCTAGAAATCACCTCTAGGAGGAGACCGCAGCACCCAAAAACCCAGTAAGAGAATCAGAAATCTTTACTTGGTAAACACAGCTTGCTTAATCTCTCCCTCTGTGTGTGTGTGTGTGTGTGTGTGTGTGTGTGTGTGTACACGCATGCACATGTGTGGTGTTGTGGTGGTGGTGGTAGCTTTGAGGTGTTCATTTTCCTTTGCGCCTAGAATTTCAGATCCAGGGCTTTGCTTTTATAAAGGTGGGCTATCCTCCCCTTAAACAAACAAGACTCCTTTTTAAAAGAAGGACCTAAAGGTGGGACTCTTGAGGCAGGTGGAGCCATATTTCTGGTGCAGTCTGCTTCCACTCACTCCAACTGGCAGCTGCTGAGCATAGACCACTCTGGTTGGGGCTGAGGCTGCCCCTCGGATCCCGTTTCCTTCAGTGACCAGCTGTAGATGTTCCTATTGGTTGACAACTAGTTCTAATTCTTTTATCACTGGACGCTTGCTCGCACGTAGGTCACAGTGTACCAAAGAACAAGTGGGAAAGCCTGAGGTTGGCGTTGCCTCCCGAATGGGAGTAGAGTCAAAGAAAACTTACTTCCACTCCAAAGCTTCTAAAGCACACTGCTGTAGCACCAACTGCCCTCTGTGATCTGTCCAAGGCCTCTGCAACTTACTTGGTGGCCTTTGAAATATCCTTGACTTTTTTTTTCCATTACTGGAAATGATTGAATGTAGGGTCGTTGCACTGAGCCACATCTACAGCCCTTTTTATTTTGTATTTTGAGACAGGCACTCAAGTCACCAAGTTGCCCAAGCTGGGCTCAAACTTGAGACACTCATGCCTCAGCCTCCCAGAATGCTGGAATTATAGAGTTGCATCATCGTGCTCAGCACCTTGCCTTTCTTGAGGGCTTTCTTGCTCCTCTATCCTTGTGTGCCAAATGTGATTGGCACTGCTCTTGTCATGGGCATTTTCTGATTCTCTGCCCACCTGACTTCTCGGCACCATTTGGCACCCTCCACCTTGAAACCTACTTCCTCTCAGCACCTCAGACCTCTGATCCACTTTTTTCTCACTACCTGCTAATAGCCTCCTACCACTATGACCATGTTTTAAAGGATGTTTCTTGGGCTTCTGTCCCAGGATTTCAACCACAGTCTGCCTGTGTTCTGATGTGGCCCAGTCTCCACCCTCTGGCCCAGATCTAGCCCCTGAATCCTAGACCCTACACCCTCCTGGAGTCCCAAGGTCCTCTCAAAGGCAGCATGTTCGCACTGTACTCATCCCCTGTATCTGGAAATCTGCTCCTGGCCTCACTCTACCATCCCTGCAATCCCTAAGCTTGACCTCTGCACACTGCCCTGGCCTCCTCCTCCCCCTCCTCTGTCCACATCATCACTCACCCAGTTCATCAAGTCCACCTACAAAGTGTCCTCCTGATCTACATACCTCTCTATCTACATCTGCCCCAGAACAGACCCTCGCACCTCCGCTTCATCCTTATCCTCTTAGCCCAGAGCTGCTGAGGTTCTCTTCGCCTCCAGGTCTGAAGACATTCCTTGTGCTCCTGACTCTCTTCCTAATACCTGGATCTTCTGGGTCTCCTCACCATTCTTCTTTGCTGGCCAATTCTTCTTTCAAGTCTCAGCATGGATGGTACCTCTTCTCGGAAACCTTCCCTGATCGCCCCCGCTGCAGCCAAGACTGGAGTGGCTGCTCTGCTTTGGACTCTCACTGCCGTGCCATTAGCGCCTCTTTTTCGCCTGGCTTCCGCTCCAGTCGTATGTTTTTTATCTTAATCACCATAATAGTTCCTGTACTCAGCAGAGCGTCTGGCACACAGGAACATGGAGTGAACAAGCCAAAGCAGCCATTTCCCAAGCACACCTTTAAACTAAATCTGGGACGAGGTTGAGGTGTAGAGCAAGGTGGAGTCACAGGGAGAGCCATGGTGTAGGGCCACAGCAGTTCTCTCTCTCGATGCCTTTTCTCTCTATTTTCTGTCTGGCCTCAGCACAGGAAGAGCAGAAATCCCAACAAGCACTCCAGGCTCCCACAAGCTCTGAGAAGATGACTCTCGCAGGCCGGGGACTGTAAATTTACCCAGTTCGCTAGCATATTATAAATGCACGTACATTGATGCCAAGTGGCTCTATAATCTTTACAGCTCATGGGTGAAGTAGGCAAATGGTACCTGTTTCCAAGCCTTTATCTAGGAAGACTAGAACCTCCTTCCTTTTATCCCCTTAGCCAATAGGTCACACACTCCTAACCTGGCATTTGTCACACTCCTTGCACTCTCATTGCAACTGTATCTTTATGGGAGGTCTTCAAGGGCTGGAACCAGGTTTACCAGATTTTAGTCATCTCTTGGGCCTCAGCTGGTACAGACTAGTGGATCACAATAGTTTGCTGCATAAACACATAGGTAGCTTCTGTTTTGTAATTCGATGTAGGCCACGAGTGGTAGTGACGAAATGCTGCTGGAGCCCCTGTCTGGTTCCAGGAGCCCTGGCTGGCATTCTTTTGGTGTTCTGCATGGGACAGATGCTGCAGGCTTTCAAAAGATGCTGGCGCCACTAAGCAGGTAATAACAGTTTGTTATTCAATATTACTGGGTCAAAGTGTAGTACAAAATCTCCCCGCCACACCCAGCAGGAGGAAGTGATGGGAGAAGAGACAGGGCAGATGCCTCTGGAACCACTTTCAGAGTTTTATGAGCTTGTACTTCAGGAAGTCTGTCAGGGTGTTGCTGTCTCTGTGAGTTTCGCAAACCTGTGTGAACTATCTGGAAAAGAATTCAAAGCCTGGGCCTCCTACCATCTCGACAGTACACTGGGGCAGATGTAAAACTGGGCCCAAGAGATTGCTCTTTTGCTTTGCTGGAAGGTAACTAGTTAAGCGAAGTGAATTCAGGAAGGAAACTGCCCTCAAACATGCCCCCACCCACTGAGCTACAATTCCGTTGCCTGAGGTACCAAACAAATGAAGCGTCTTAGGTCGGGTTTCCTGGGAAGCTTAATTTGAGCCAGAGATTGGCATGCAGGAAGTTTGCCGGGTGTGCCCTCTGGAGTGATACTGGTTAGGAAGGGAGAACGGCAAAATGGGGCACAGGGGACACGTTGAACTGCGATGCTGTTGTGACAGAGGCCTCAGCTGATCCCTTAGGAAGTCTAGAATTGGGATGGTCTTGAAGAACTGTCCTGAAGCAATGGGGTAGGCCTTGGTACTGCCTTCCTCTGCCCCAGGAATGAGGGTGTGACCTTGGGCAAGAAAAGCCCCTGTCAGCTGAGAGGGGATCCCGGGGAGGGCCTCGGGAGCTGGCAGTCCTGGGGGCTAGCAGCAGAAGTGCCTAGGAGAGGACATCTGGACACCACAGCATCCACTGCAGGAGGCTGGAAATGCAAATTATACCCAAGAATGGCAACAAATTGATCTCAATGGCTATCAAGAAGCAAATGACCGATCTTGCAGCCTCTACAGGTAAGGTGTGAACAAGGGGCATGGAGTGGATCTGAGGCTGAGATGACCAGGACCAGGGTTGAGAAAGAGGAAAAGAGGACCATGGAGGGGCAAGGCAGGGGCATCTGGCCTCAGACCCCACAGAGGTGCCCCGGGGTTTCCCTGCCATGGAGTTCTGCTGGCAGTGCCTGCATCTGCCACCTGGGAGAGGCCCAGCCCAGAAGCTCCTTTCTCTGTTTCAGCTTTCAACTTGGCAGATGAAAATCGGTGATGCCAACCTCAGCTGGGGGCTTCGGTCTTCAGGGGGAAAAGGGCAAAACGCATTAGACTTGTGTCCGCAGCAGGGAGCACAAAGGTGAAAATGAGCTCTCTGGTCGTGTCAGAATCACAGAGGCCGGAAAGGGTAAGTTCAACTCACTGGTTTTAAATTTGAAGAAACTGACTTGCCCAAGGTCACCCCAATTGTTAGTGTCAAAGCCAAAACTAGGTCCGAAGTTCTTGATCCCTGGTTCAGAGTTCATTCATAACACCGACCTATTACACATCTGTCCAGGGCTACCTGTCTTCTTCAAAGCAGCCCCAAACTCACGCCTGATTGTCTCAGCCACTTTTGTCTAGGGTGCCCCCTCTGTGGAAAGCTCCTTTCCTCCACGGAAATCTATCTCTGCTGCTCACCAGCGCCAGCGGAAGGCCTGCCAGCCAGAGCAGCCTTGGAGACATTTGCATTTGGGTGAAAGGGGCTGATGGTCTTGGACTCACAGCTGAAGGGTTTCTGGGGTGGAAATTAAAGCGGCAGCAGGAAGCAGAATGCGACCTAATTAGCAGTTTGGTCTCTGAGGCTGACCTCCTTTCGGGAGCGCTGGCAGTCGTAGGAGCATAAAGCAGCTGTCGCTTCTTCCCTGCTTGGCCAGGTGTGCTCAGAGCAGTGCCAGCCAGGCCGTCACCCCACGCCAGATGCCCTCCTGGAAAGAAGTCTGGTCTGTTGTACCCCCCCACCCCCAGCTCTCCAGCGATGGCCCCAAGCAGGGTCCTGAAGACGAGCAGTATTCCCAGCAGGAAACCCCATATAAAGGGCAGCAGGGGGAGGGGGGAGTAGAGAGAAGACAAAAAAGCCTTTTGCGGGGTGGGGAGCACGATGACGAATGGAGCTCAGGAGGTGGGTGGGAGGGGGGATTGGAGGGTGGCCACTGTGGGCAGTTGATACAGTCCCCAACGTCTCGCACCTGTTGTTGTCTGCTGTGACCACACGTGCAGGCGACCCTGGGAGCGCCAGCTAAACAGGCTAGGAGTGTAATTAATCCATTGTTTAGCATTATTGGAGCTCACCGCTGTGCGGATTCTTCCTGGCACTTCTCCCAGCCGCATAAGGGAAGTTTGTCAGCCTGATGGTGGCGGCGGGAGGCAGCAGCTCAGGGAGCAAAGCAAGCGGGGGCAGTGGAAGGATTGAGACATCAGGTCCAGGAAGGGCAGTTCTTCATTAAGGGAAGCTCGCTGGTACGGGTGAGGGGAGGACAGTGTCCGGCTTGCCTCCCTGCTAGGAAATAATGTCGATCTGCTCAGCTCCTGCTGAGAAAGCCCATTTTCTGCCTTGGTCCACTTTTGTCCTTGTCCTCAGATGCTGGCTGTGCTGTGAGTGCAGTGTGGATGGCACTTCCCCAGAGGTCAGGCTCTGCTCTCTGCCTTAGCCTGGGCTGTTTCCTGCTGCCTGGCTTCTCCTCTGGTGTGTGACACAGAGAGGCTGAGTAACACACGAAATAGCACAGCTAATGAGAGGTAAAGTCCAAGCCAGAGTGTGGCTCCAGAGCCTGTGTGCCCAGCCGTCACTCCACACGGCTTCTTCTGGGGATCATGGTTCTCAGCTCACTCACCTAGCACTTGTGGGGCAAGAACTTTCCGGATGTCTCAATCCCCACATTGATTTGCCAGGGGACATTTCTCTTTCTGCTATACAGATTCAGATTATCCAGAGGGAGGTGCCGTGCTTTGTCCCTCCAAAATGGATGATCAAATCTGGTCTCCAATGTACCCATGTTGGTAAAACCTTTAAGAGGTGTTTGGGTGATAAGAGCTCTGCCCTCCTGAAGGGAGGAATGGCGTTCTCTCTGGATTGGGTTAGTTTTCAAAACAAACAGACCGACAAACAATAACAACAACAGAAAAAACAGGTTGTTATAAAAGCAAATTTGGCTTCCTCAACTTTGTTTTGCTTCCTGTCTTACCACATGAGCCCTTCTGTTTTCACACCATGAGATGAAGTGGCACAAACCCTCACTCCATGCTGCACCCGGCTCTTGGACTTCCTGGCTTCCTGAGCTCCATAAACTTCTCTATATCAACTACTTGGTATGTGGTATTTTGTTATAGCAACAGAAAACCAACTAAGACAGGCAGGTTCGCTGGCTCTTTCTTCACAAGCACTCAGCAGACCTTTCATACTCCGGTGCACTTGGGAAACCCTGGAGATGGGGGGTTACCTCAGCTCAGGGGTTCTCTAGTTTACGTGTGAAGAGCAAACATCACGAGGTTATTAACACTTCTAATTTCTAGACCTCATGGGAGCCCAGATTTTTTAGTTTAGACCCACTGGTTGGGTTTCCTCTCTCCTCCTCCTGTGATGGGTACAATGGGAATAAGTTCATGTGCCTCTTCACACTGCTGATACCTGCAACCAGGAGGGCAGAGCCGCCTGTGCATCTTGCTTCCCCAGAGCCTGGCGGCACAGGGCTGCCTCATTCTCAGAGCACAGGAAGGCAGACTGCTGGACCGGCTGTGAGGTCATGAAGCAGCCCCAGCAATTGCTGGTACTTAATTGGATGGTTATTGGATTGCAAAGGCTGGGACTCGCTGGCTCCTTAACAGCACATGGAAGCCCTGTTTGAGAGGTGAGGGAGGCATTTTGCTTCACTGCACCCTTGTGAACAGAGCGTTCTTTCCTCTCCCAATTCCTGGGAATACACTCCTGGAATTTAACATGGTCAGAGAATAAAACAAGGACCACCCTAGCTCGTGTGTGTGTGTGTGTGTGTGTGTGTGTGTGTGTGTGTGTGTCCAGTCTACTAGCTGGTCAGTAAGGGAGCATAGGCTGGTGAGTGGTTCTCTGAGGAGACAGTCACAGGTTTTTAAGTACTAAATGATGAAACCTTTCGGTGGTCATACTAGTTTAGGATCAATAACATGTCCCCTGGATTGGAGGGGTGGTGCTAAAATTTGTCCACAGATGATCAACCCAAGTGTGATGGTTCATTGGTTCAGAAAGTGTCTTCATTGAGATCTGGTGAGGGAGTGGGCTCTTCGACCACACAGTATTCAGTTTTGATATCTCACAGCAAGTATCACTGTAAATGAAAAGTTGTCCTTTACAGCTCGCTGGGGCTGCATCTGCTGCGGGCCTGGGAACACCTAGGTCTGTTCCCAGAGGTCATGCTCAGCCCCATCTGGGTCAGCTGCCAGCAGCCCATCAGAAGGAAGGACAGCTGCTCCGAGTTTCCTCAACTCTGGGTAGTTGATCCTTCCCTCCCTGGCCACAGCAATACCAGCAAGGCACATAAAAAGGCATGAATATTCAGGGTTGTGCAAGTGTGGAGTCTGTCCTTGAGAGAAGGTGCCTCCCTAAACATTGTGCTAACCTCAGCCTAGTCCCGCTGCCGCTCATGCAGTGGTTTTCCATGTGTCAGCCTGGCTGTAAAACACACTCTTTGGATGAACTGTGATTGCACTCATACCAGATACATGATCTTTCCAGTTGCTCTGGTTGGCCCCATGCTAGAAATGGAGAAGGTGTATTTCCTGGGACCAGGAAGGGAGAGTGGGAAGGAATGAATCTCAGGATGTGTCAAGTTCTTCAGGCTCCGCTTCGTTACAAAGCTTTTATTCACAAGCGGCCAGATCGCAGTGACACAGCAGTCTTTCCCATCACAGAGCTGTAGACTCAGGGTTGTCTCGGCCATCCCTCAGCCAGAGGCATTTTGTTTTCAACAATACGGATTCAAAGTTTCAGGCCACATGGAAATTACTCATATCAGATCATATCCATGGAAATTTTTACTCGGTTATTCATAAAATGGCATCAGCAGAACAAATGCAAGAGAGGAGCTTCCTGATTCCAGTTTCCTCATTGTAGCTCCTCCTACAGTTTTCTAGGAAAATATTTGAGTCCAATGCCAGATATATTGATTTACAAATAAATGTGGACCTCTGGAGTCTTCTACATGCAGCTGAATGGCCCATGCCCGTCACTCTGGTTTGAACTGGGTCTCAGCCGTGCTGGCCAGATAAAACTGTTCTATTTTTAACAGCCTTCCATGAAGGCCAACTCTGTCAGTCCTGATCACAGGGTCTCCCCCTGGCCCCAACATACCTAATGAGAGTATCATTGTCTTTGGAAGAATCAGTTCTTTCCATATAAGTTTAAATGTCCCTTTAGAGTTAGTTTATCTCATCGTGTGGCTATTTCCAACTCTTTCTTCTTGTTCTGTCCTTCAAAGACACAGGGATTAGCCAGCCACCAACTGCTCAGTAATAATCCTTCACGTGCAGTATCTGAGAGACACATAAGAAAGTGCAGGGCAAATGCAAGAGCAACATTCCAATTTATTCATGCAGAGACCTCAGGAAGTTTTGTTGTTGCGTTTTTTTCTCCTGAACATCAACTAAGCATAATGAAGTCAGTTCAGGACCGGCTTCAAGCCCAAATTCACTTGCTTTGGGATTCATCTCTCAGGCTCCTATATTAAATTCACCTTGGGGTCTACGGTAAATTTTATGAAATGTTACTTTCCTCTTTACAGCTAGCATAAACATTTATTATACATCCTGTGATATATGTTTCCAGGAAGTAAGGAAATGTTGTTGTGGAAAGATGATTCCCAACTGATTTGAAATATAGACGAATAGCATGTTTTAGAAAGGGACCAGGACTTTAATGGAAAAAAAAGTAGTTATCAGATTTTTTTTCTTATCTTTCTCTGCTTTCTCTTCTGGCATCAGTTAAAGAAATATTTCTCATCCCTTCTCCCCATGCACACAAAAGAAGATACCTGATACGAAATGCTGTCAAATCCGGCTTCATTAAAGTCCACAAAAGCTAATGCACATCTCCCCTCACATTGCCCTAAAATGGGAACAAAGAAGCAGAATAATGTCAAAATAGAACACAGAGGAAAAGAATTTGTCCTCTGGACCTGGGAGATGAAAGCTGTCAGAAGTCACTTGTGAATGTTGGGCTGGGCCAAGGTTTCTAGGGCTTGTTTCATAGATGATAGGGGATTGCCAGGCTGGGCACCTTGTGTCAGCACAGCAAGAGTGCAGCAAGGGACTCCTACAAGGACCCCAGCCATGCTCCTGTCATCCGCGCAGTCATATGTAACAGGGACTTTGCATCAGGACAGGAAGAGCTAAACAAGTAGGGAACATGGACTTCGTATTTACATGCATGCAGTAGAGCACTCCTTGAAGAGGAAAGTGGTCTGGGCACATGAGCTAGTTTGGGAGACCCTGGTTGGGGAACCCAAGAAACAGACAATAGTAAGAGATGCAATGGGTCCTTGAAGGGAGCTATCTGTAATAAAAAGCAAGTCATAGAAATATTTCTATCACTATGGGTAGCATCAACAACTGTGAAGACAAAATTGCTTGGCTGTGTGGCTTATTAACAGGGTTCCATAAATCACAGCTGGGGCAAATGTATCCTACTACCTGAAACAAGTATTTGAGAATAGGTAGTTTGTTTTGGAAGAGGTGTCAAAGAACAGGAGAGCAGGTGAAACAGGTGAGAGTGTTAGGCCAGGATGGAGAGAAAGACAATGCAAATGTATTAGCAGGTTTCCTGTTACTGGGACAAAATATCCGACACTACAATTTAAAGAAAGAGAAGTTTATTTGGCTCACAGTTTTGGAGGATTCACAGTCTATGGTAAGCTGTCTCCCAGGCAGAAGCTTCATGGCACAAGGGCATGGCAGAGGAAAGCTGCTCACTGCATGGCAACCAGGAAGCAGAGAACAGGGGAAGAGCACTAGACAGGAAGGGCCAGGGACCCGATATAGTCCCAAGGTCACATTCCCATGACCTACCTAGATCCACCCAGAAGTATGCTTTGCTAATCTCTTAGATATTTTTCAAGCCAATCCAATTGACATTCCAGATCAACTAGCACATTAAATTGTGCCTAATCAGAGTCCAGTTTTGCCTGGGCTTCCTAAAAAGCAGACAGTGAAAGCCAACTCTCATCAGAGATGGAAGTGGCAAAGAACAATTCACTGCCAGAAACTTCACAGGGAGTGCAATCCTGATGGCACTTTAACTTCAGACTTGTGACCTCTAGAAATGTGATAAAATAATTCTTTGTTGTTTTAAGACCCAGTTTGTGGTAATTTGTTATGACAGCCCTAGGGAACTTATATATTAGATGGTTGCTGAAGCTTCGAATTTACAAAGAGAGAATCATTGCCCTGGAGATAGTGGCAATAAAGTATTATTTATTTAAAATAACTGCTATACAAGAATTACTTTAATGAAAGTTTGTAGGAGTGATGTAGGAGTGAAAAAGAAGAGTTCGTACAGTGAGGTCATATAATACTTGAAGAACCACATAATGATTAAGAGAACTGCTTGGTTCCAAATCCTGGCCCACCTATTATTCCACCATAGATAGCTGTGCATCATTTGCTAAGTCATTTAATTTCTCTGGGCCTCAGTTTCTTAATCTGTAATTTAGGGGTGGCAATAATGCTATTTGCTTCGTAAGGTTTCCTTAGGAGCTAAATGAAACAATATATGTAAAATGCTTAGACTAGAACTAATACAAGGTAGGTACTCAAATAATATTCATATATCATAGAATACCTACAGTGAGGCATTCTGTATCAGAGTTTCCCTGACAGTGTGCTGTGTGTGGATAATGAGTTTATGTCTGGTTAGAGGACTGAACAGGGAAACAGGGAAATTAAAAATTTTGACTATATCATGAGAAAGAGAAACTCATGAAAAAGGCCCCATGAGGTTGTTTGTGAATTCCTGGGATCATCCCAGACCTGTGCATGCATGGATGCAATCCCAACCTGCGTATCAAAGGCTCTGAGATACCAGTGCTTAGATAGCCTAGTGTACAAGTCCAGCACTGGCCACTTGGCTGTGCCCACACAAGACACAGCTGAATGACACAGCAAAACTTTGAACACAGAGCCGACATTGAAACCACAATCACAGAAGCCTGGTCAGAACCTGTAGGCTGAACACAACCAGGCTGGCTGCCTAATAAAGCAAACAAAAGACAACAAAATTTCTCATAAGATGTAAACAAGTCTGACAACCTAATAACATAGTATTCAAAGTATCTAGCATATAATCTGAGATAACAAAAAAACAAGATATACTGCTGAGACAACATAGATGCTAGAATTGTCAGACTAGGATTTTAAAACAGCTATTATAAAAATAAGAATAGTGAACACAGTTGAAATAGATGAAAAGATCTAAAGTCTCAATCCCTACAAATACATATTCGTATTATGTTATTATATAATATATAATAGTTTATGTATAATCTATTATATGTATTATATTGATATATTACATTTATCTATACACTAGCAGAAATTTTAGCCCAAAAATGGCAATTACTGAAATTTTCAAAATATTAGAACTTCACTGAATAGGCTTAATAACAAAACATAAATACTGGTGGAAAGGATCAATAGAAATTAACCCATCTGAATATCACAGAGAAAAATGCTTTTTTTAACAAATGAACAGAACCTCATGAACCTCAGGGACAATACTAAAAAGTCTAATAAGTGAGGTATCAGAGTCTCAGAGGAAGAGGAGAAAAATTCAATGTTGAAAAAATATGTGAAGAAATAGTGGCTGAAAATTCCCTAGTTTCAAATAATAAATTAATTATAGATTCAAGATGAGTAAACTCCAAATAAAATAAACCTAAAAATAATCCATAACCAGCCACAGCATAATAATCAAATGGATAAAACTAAAAACGAAGGGAAAAATACCCCAAAAGTAGAACAACAAGGAATTACTTATAGGGGAACAATGACTTCAGTGACAATGGATTTCTCCTAAGAAACCATGGAAGCCAGCAGGTGGTGAATGACACGATGTCTTTCAAGTACTGGAGAAAAAGAACAGCTAAGCCAGAATTCTGTATGTATTCTGTAAAAGTATTCTTCAGCAATGAAAGTGAAATAAAGATATTCTCAGATGAAGGAAATTTCAGTGCCAAAATACCTGTTTTTTTTTCTTTCCAATACTGAGGCCTGAACCCAAGGCCTTCACACTGAGCCACCCCCCCATCCATTTTTTTTTTATTTTGAGACACGATCTCACTAGCCATCCTCGTGCTTCAGCCTCCCATAGTGCCGCAGGTAAGCACCACTATGCCTGGCCTATTCTAAAATAACGGTTAATATTTACTGAGTAAAGCTGGATGTGGTGGTGCACACTTGTAGTCCCAGCTATTCAGGAGACTGAGGCAGGAGGATCTCTTGAGCTCAGAAATTCTAGGCCAACCTGGGCTACATAGCTAGACTCTATCTCAAAAAACAAAAACAAAAGAACTACTTACTGAGAAACAAAATTAATTGTTCTTCTCTTCGGTGTTTTAGAAATAGGTTTGGCAGTTGAAAGAAAAGAATATAACATTGTCTGATGGGGTCTTCAATGTTATTAAATATAGTATGTAAAATAATTGCAATATAAATATGAGAAGATAAAGAGCCATATATACTGTAATAGTAAGTTTCTACATTCCACTTCAAACTGTCAAATATTGACTCTGAAAAGTTTATGTCTAGTCTAATACCTAGAGCATCCTGCCAAAAATCTATAAAAAGGAATATAGTCAGCAAAACAAATGAATAAAATATCACTTTAAAATGTTCACATAATCAAAAGAAGGAAGGCCAGAAGAAATAAGAACGAAAAACAGAAGGAATAAACACAAAAGAATGAAATGGTATAAATCAAAATCTATCAATAATTGGATTAAATAAAAATGGTCTAAACATACCAATTAAAAGATAAAGATTGTCAAAATGGAATTTTAAAATGACCAAACCATATGTTATTTACAAGAAACTCACTTCAAATATAATCTGGTTAGATTGAAAATAAAATGATAGAAAAGTATATGCACGTAATCAAAACAAAGCTGAAATGGATGTACAGTACTAAGGTAGATTTCAGAGCAAAGGAAGTTATCAGGGATCGAGGGAGAAATTACACAATGGTTAAAACACTAGTTGCTGAGAAGACATAACACTAAATACAAATATAGCTAACAATGGGACAATAAAAGGCATGAAGCAAAAACTAATGTAAAAAATAGGCAAATCAACAATTATAATAGAAGATTTTCACTATCCTCATCAATAATCCATAGTCCACAGAAAATGAGAATATAGAAGAACCAAACACCATCAACCGGCTGGATCTAATTGACAATTCTAGGCCATTTCACCTAAAATCAGCAGAATATACATTATTTTCAAGTAAACACAGAGTAATCACAATATAGACCATTTACTACGTCACAAAAAGTGAACAGATTTGTAATCACGCAAAGTATGTTCTTCAGCCATAAAGGAATTAAACTATAACTCGATAACAGAAAGACGAAAGGAAATATTCTCAAACACTTATCAATTAAACACATGTTCCTAAATAATCTACCAGGCAAAAGAAAAGTTCCAAGGAAAATTAGAAGACACTTTAAATTAAACGTAAATGAAATTATAATATTCAAAATCTGTGGAGGGATTGAGGATTTAGCTCAAGTGGTAGAGTGCTTGCCTAGCAAGCACAAGGCCCTGAGTTCTATCCCCATCACATTAAGAAAAAAAAAATCTGTGGCATAGAGCTATAGCAATCTTTAAGGGAAATTTATAATATTAAATGCTTATATTAAAAAAGAAGGAAGACCTACATTAATAATCTAATCTTACACTTTACGAATCTAAGAGAGCAAAAATAAAAGCAATGTAATCAGACCAAAGAAATAATAAAGATAAGATAAAATAACAAAAGCAAGAGTAGAAAAACAATACAGAAAATCAATAAAATCAAATATGTCCTTTGAAAGATTTATAAAATTGATAAGCCTCTACCAATATTGGCAAAGAAGTAAAATAACAATTCAAATTATTGATATTAGGAACAAATAAAGGGATATCACTACAAATTCCACTGACACTAAAAGGTTAATGAGGGAATATTATGAATAGCTTGACCTATATGGATTTAACAACATAGATGATTATAGACCAATTCCTTGTATACTGTAGTCTAACACCTGGAGCCTCCTGCCAAAAATCTATAAAAAGGGATAGAGTCAACAAAACAGATGAATTAAATTATAACTTTAAAATGTCCAAATAATCAAAAGAAGGAAGGCCAGAAGAAATGGGAATGAAAAACAGAAGGAATAAACACAAAATAATGAAATGGTATAAATCAAAATCTATCAATAATTGCATTAAATAAAAATGGTCTAAACATACCAATTAAAATTCACCTAAATTCCAAAGGAACAGATTCACCTAAGATGAAATAACTTCTATAACCTGTAACTCTCTAGGCCTCGATATTTTTACTGGAGAAATCTGTGAAACACTTAAGAAATAACACCAATTTTACACAATCCCTTTTAGAATGTAGAAGTATATAGAACACTTCCACATTTTTTTTTTTTTGGTGCTGGGGATCGAACTCAGGGCCTTGTGCTTGCAAGGCAAGCACTCTAACCACTGAGCTAAATCCCCAGCCCCTACTTCCACATTTGTGACCCCAACATTACTCTGACACCAAAACCTGAGAAAGGGAGTGCAAGAATAGAAAGCTACTGCTAGAGTTTGAATATGGTGTGAGCCCAGAACATTCTGTGTTAGAAGCTATCTTCTCAATGCAGTGGCATCAAAAGGCTGTGGAACCTTTAAGGGGTGAGGCCTAGCAGGAAGTAATTAGGTCATGGAGGCATCACATTTGGAAGGAATTAATGCCTGTTACACGGGAGTGAATTAGGTCTAATGGGACTGGATTAGTTACTGTGAGAGCAGTTGTTGTAAAGCAAACCCACTCCATTTTGTATTATTTTCCCTATATGCCTCTTGCCACTCTCAAAATGCCCCCACCATTTGAGGATGTCATCCAGCATATTATGACGTAGCATAAGGCCCTCACCAAATGTGGCCACTGAGCTTGTACTGTTCAGTCTTCAAAACCAGGAGCCAAAATAAACTTGGTTGGTTTTCTTTTTTATAAATTTCCCAGCCTCCAATATTTTGTTATACCAGTAGAAAATGGACTTAGACTACTATGGACCAATATCTTTTATGAAAAAAACTCTCAAACATCCTCAAAAAAGTAATAGAAAATCAAACCCAGCATATGTGTGTGTGTATACCAGTTCACAAACTTAATTCTTTCCATGATTCACAACAAATTCTGTGACCAGAATTGTAGAAAGAATTAAGTTTGTGAATCAAGGGTATGTATGTATACATATGTATCATATCTATCATATATCATATAAAAGAATATGCTACAACCAAATGAGTTTCAACCTGGAAATTCAAGCCCGGTTCAATATTAAAAAAGCAATGAATGCAATCAACCACACTAACAGTCAAAAGAAATCATATGATCATATCAATTTATACTAAAAAATTATTTGACAAAATTTAAAAATCTACTCACAATACAAAGAAACCCTCTCTTTCCACAAAAATTTCTCAAGCATATATAGGGTATTTACAGAAAAATCTATAGATAATACAGGAACAATGAAAGACTGCTTTCCTGTAAGATGTGGGACAATGCAAAGACGTCCACTATTCCTACTCATTGTCATGGCGGAACTCTTAGCCAGATCAATGAAGCAAGACATACAGATTAAGAAGGAAGAAATAAAACCACTTGCCTTTATTTGCAGATGATATGATGGCTTATATAGAAAACCTGAAAGGATTAATACAAAACAAAATGCCTAAAGAATAATATGAATTTAGGAGAACCAAAGGATACGTGGATGAAACAAAAAGTCAATCATATTTCTATGTGTTAGCAATGAGTATTTGGAACTGCAATGTAAACAATAATAGCTCTAATGAAAATGAAATACTTGGATGTAAATCGTACAAAATCAGTATGCTAATGTTTAAAAAACCTCTATGTTAATCACTGAAACCTAGAAAGAGCCCAAATGTCTTCCAAAAGGTGAACAGATAAACAAACTTTGTTATAGCCATACAATGGAATAGTTTTCCAGCAATATAAAGGAACTTACTATTGATAAATAAAGCAATTTATACATCTCTCAAACGCTGAGTAAAAGCATTCAGTCTAAAAAAGTAACTTACTGCATGATTCCACCTTACACAGTATGTCACCCTCTAAAAGACAAAACTATAGTAATGAGGAATAAATCAGTGGTTGCTAGGGGATAGAGATGGGGGCAAGGAGTGGCTACAAAAGGGTTTCACGACAGAGTACTGATAGTAATGGAAATATTCTGTCTCCAGATATTGGTGGTGACTACGTAGAAATGGATGCCACCTAAATCAATTTTACTATATGAAACTCTGAAAAATAAAAAATGGAAATGAGAATAAGAAGGAAGAAGATTCTGAAAAGATTACAGAGTAAAAAAAAACTCTGTCTTCCCAGCCTCACAACAAATGCACTGGCAGAATCTATCCAATGTAACTTTTTTGAAGGAATGCAACTTTGAGGTGAAGCCTTGGGCAGTAAATTGTGGCCAATTTCAGCTCTTAGCACGGTAGCATCTACCCGACCCTAAAGCCCAGTCTTGTAGCAGACCGCTGTGCATATTTCTCTGGATACCTGCACATAGACTGCAGGACACAAGATGGACAAAAGAGACCCATTTCTCCAAATATTGGAGTCTGTGCTCTGCTCCCCAACTGCGTCATCAGATCACAGAACTGTAGATAAAGAGGAAAGTAGCTATTGTTGCATTTCCCAATATTGTTGCAAACATTGTGCAGAAATTATTTCCAGAGATTTAAAATGACACCCCTTTTCTCTCTTCATTTTCCTCTTTTTTTCCCTTTTGAGAGACTGACATTAAAGACTAGAAGATTCAAAGGGAACTGCATACAAAAGAGAGATTTAAAAAATGTGTACACATGTACACATGCCCAAGGAAAGATATAGACTCAGAAAAGACCTGAGAATACCTTAAATTTGCACCTTATGATGGTCCTTGTCATAAAGATAGCCTACAACATTCACTAAACCAAAAGAAATAAGCAAAAAATAAAGAACATCAAACTCTGGGGGAAGGCAGAGAATCTGCTTTCCAGATTTAGCACATAATTCATTTGAGGTCTAGTTTTCAACCAAAAACCACAAAGTATACAAAAAAAATAGTAAAGCATGGGCGATTCAAAGGAAAAAAGTAAAATCCACAAAAACTTTCCCTGGATAGAATCAAATGGAGCCAGGCATGGTGGCACACACCTTTAATCCCAGCACTTGGGAGGCTGAGGCAGGAAGATTGCAAGTTTTAGCCCAGCTTGGGCCACTTGGTAAGACCCTGTCTCAAAAAATAAAGGTTGGGGATGTAGCTCAGTGCAAAGGCCCTGGGTTGAATTCCCAGTGCCACCAAAAAAAAAAAAAAAATCAAATGGTAGACTACTAGTCAAAGACTTTAAAACAACTATTTTAAGGATGCTCAAAGCAGTAAACAAAGATGTAGAGTAGGTTAAAAAAGAAAATACCTACGAACAAAAATGGAAATATCAATGAAGTGTTAAAAACAAAAAGATATTGTTGAGTCAAAAAGTACAATAACTAAAATGAAAAATTCAGTAAGGGGATTCAAAGGTAGATTTCAACAGATAAAAGAATAACTGAACTTAAAGATGAGACAATGGTGATTTCTTTTGCTGTGCAAAAGCTTTTTAATAGGATGTGATCCCAAGCACTATTTCTTTGTATTATTTCCCTTGCAGTCTGAGTTTTGTTCATAAATTTTTTTCCAACATCTATGTCTTCAAGAGTTCTTCCTATTCTATCTTCCAGCAGATTGAGTGTTTCTGTTTTAATGTTTAGGTCTCTGATCAACTTCAATTTTGGTTTAGTACATGGTGAGAGACATGCATCTAGTTTTAGTTTTCGGTATGTGGCAAGCCAATTTTTCCAGCACCATTTATTAAAGAGGCTATCTTTCTTCCAGTGAGGGTGTTTGGCTCCTTTGTCAAAGATGAAGTATTTGAGTGTGTTTGGAGTTGTTTCTGCATCTTCTAACCTGTTCCATTGATCCTTGGGCCTGTCTTTTTGCCAGTACCATGCTGTTCTTATCACAGTAGCTTTATAGTACAATTTCAACTCAGGGATTGTGATTCCCCCTGCACCCCCCACCAAAAATGAAACTCATCATCCTGTGTAACTAATAGGCACTAATTTAAAAAAGAGAAAATATTTCTGCAAGGAAAAAAATGAATGGACACTCAACAGTAACTTAACAATCTAAGAAGAAATAAAGATCACAACAAAATGAAAATACATGAGCAATTATAAAACTAGTATATAACTTTACTTCTTGTTTTCTCATGAATTAGGGAATTAATATATTTTTTAAAAATATTCTCAAAACTAGTATTATTATAACTTGTGTTTGTAAGGTGACATTTTGTTTTCTACATAATTTAAGAGAATGTTGCATTTAAAAGAACTACTAGTTTATATTTTGAGACACATAATATATAAAAGTGAAATTTTGTGACATCAGCAATCAAAAGGAATGAGAAAAGAGCTATCAGAAGAGCAGAAATTTTGTATGCTGTTAAATATAAACTGGTATAAATTAAAATAAAGTGTTATAACTTTAGGATGTGAAATTTGATCCTCATGTTAATCATAAAGAAAATGATTATAGAATATATGCAAAATTAATGTAAATGTTTGCTATAAAAATCAACAAAACACAAAAGAAGAGAGTAATGCAAGAAGCAAAATTCAGAAAAAGCTATGACAGAGAAAACAAATAGCAAAATGGCAGAAGTGTTTCCTTATTAGTAATTACTTTAAACATAAGTGGATTAAACTCTTCCAACAAAAGACAGAGTAGCAGAAAGAATTTTTAAATGATCCAATTGGATCAGTATTATATACCATCTACAGTATTATATACTGTCTCTTTTCAAATCCAAAGACACAAATAGATTGAAAGTGAAAGGATGGAAAAAATATTCCATACAAATAATAACAATAGTAATAATAATAATAATAATGACAGAAATGGTGACTATACTGATATTAGACAGAGTGGATTTTAAATTTAAAAAATTTACAAGAGACATATAAGGTCACTATATATTAATAAAAGTTTCAATAGAGCAAAAATTTATAATAATTATAAACCTTTAGGCAACTAATAAAAGACCACTAAAATATATGAAGCAAAAACTAATAGAATTGAAGTGAGAAATAGATAGTACTAGCATAATAGTCGGTTACATCAATAACCCATTCTCAATAATGCATAGAACAGACATGCAGAGGATCAGTAAACAAACATAGATAACACAACGAATCAAGTAGATGTAGGAAACATATATAGAATACTCTGCTCAACAACTGCATACACATTTGTCTCAAGTGCACATGGGACATTTTCCAGAATAGAACATATGTTAGGCCACATATCAAATCTCAATAGATTTTAAAAGACACAACACAAAAGAGCTTCTGTGATTATAATAGGGTGAAGGTAGAAATCAACCACAGAAATGAAAACAAAATATCCACAAATTTGTAGAAATTAAGCAATTATTTTCAACAACCAGTGGTTCAAAGACAGAATTACAAAGAAAATTAGAAAATGCTTGGATATAATGAAAATAAAAATACAACATACCAAAACTAATAGCACTTAGTAAAAGTAGTAGTCAGGGAAGAACATTTGAGCACATGAGTTTGAGATAGGCCTGTAGTACATATCAGCATAACAAGACCCCATTTAACAAGACAAAACAAAGCAAAAAACAAATTAGAAAAGCCTCAACCTAATTTCATAATTTAAGGAACTAGCAAAAGAAGAACAAATTAAACCCAATGCTAACAGAAAGAAGAAAATACAAAAGATTGGAGCAGAAATAAATGAAACGAAGAATACAAAACAGGTAGAGATGGGGTTGGGGATTTAGCTCAGTGGTAGAGAGTTTGCCTAGCAAGCACAAGGCCCTGAGTTTCATCCCTAGCAGCACCCCCAAAAAACAAAACAAGAAAACCAGTAGACAAAAACCTTCTAAACTAAAATTTGTTTTTCAGCAAGTATTTTAAATGTGATAACATTTTTGTTAGATGGACCAAGAAAACAAGAGAAGACTCTCAAATTACAAAAATCAGAAATACAGGTGGACACAGTAGTACAGAAATAAAAAAAGGTTTATAAGAGGATATTAGGAAAAATTGTATACCTAAAAACTAGATGAAACAAAAAAATTCCTAGAAACACAAAATCTACCAAACCTCACTCAGGAAGAAATAGAAAATCTGAATAGACCTATAACAAGTGAAGAGACCGAATCAACCAAAAATCTCCTAACCAAGAAAACCTGATTGATCACTGGTAAATTCTGCCAAAAATTTAAAAGGCTAATACCAGTACCTCTTAAACCTATTCAAAAAATTGAACAGGAAAGAATATTTCCTTACCTATTCTAGCATTACTCAGATATGAAAGTGAGATAGGTACTTCAAAAACAATTACAGACCAATAATCTTTATGAGCATTTATCCAAAAATACCCAATAAAATACAAGCAATCCATATTCAGTAGCATATTAAAAGGATTGTACACATGAACCCTGAGTGGGATTTGTTCCTGGACTGCACCCATAGTTTAGCATAAGAAAATTGACCAATATAACTACCACATTAACAGAATGAAGGGGAAAACCATACAATCATACCAATTGTTGTAGAAAAAGAATTTTACAAAGTTCAACAATCCTTCATGATAAAAATACTCCCCAAACTAGGAATAGATGAAAGCAACCTCAATATAATAAAAAGCCATATAAGCAAAACCCACAGCAAACATCATACTCAATAGTGAGAGACTAAAAGTTTTTCCTCTAAGATCGAGAGCAAGGCACGATGTTTACTTTCTTCACACTTATTTTAATATTTTACTGAAAGTTATAGACAGAGTAATTAGGCAAAAAAAAAAGAAGAAAGTCATTCAAACTGGAAATGAAAAAGCCAAATATCTGTTTGCAGATAATATAATCTTGTGTGTGAATCTTTAATTCCACTAAAAAGAAACCCTCTTACAACTAATAAATTAATTCAGCAAAGTAGCAACATAAAATTTCAACATGCAGACATTAGCTGCATCTCTACACAGTAGCAATAAACAATATGAAAAACAAATTATTAAAACAATTTCTTTTACAATAGTACCCCCCAAATAGGAATTTTAATCTGTTAAAATGTTAATCTGTTAATGTGGTGTTTACATTGATCAATTTTCTTATGCTGAACTATCTGTGCAGTCCAGGAATAAATCCCACTCAGGGTTCATGTGTATAATCCTTTTAAAATTAGGAATTAGGGGCTGGGGATTTAACTCAAGTAGTAGAGCGCTTGCCTAGCAAGCACAAGGCCCTGAGTTTGATCCCCAGTGCCCCCCCCCAAAAAAGTTAGGAATTAACCAAGGAGGTGAAAAACTCATATAATTAAAACAATAATACATTGTCCAAATAAATTAAAGAAGCTATAACTAACTGTAAACACATCCAATGTTGATGGATTGGAAGACAATATTGTTAAAATTGCTTATATTACCCAAAGTGATCTATGGAGTCAATGCAGTCCCTATCAAATACCAATGACATTTTTTGCAGAAATAGAAAAACAACTTAAACTTCATATATAATCACCAGAAATTCCAAACATCCAAAATAACTTTAAGAACAAAGCAAGAGTACTCACACTTCCTGATTTCAAAACTTGTTACGACACTACAGTCATCAAGACAATGCAGTACTGACGAAAAGACAGGCACACAGACCAACGAAATCCAACAAAGATCTCACAAACGTGGCCATGTGATTTTTGACAAGGATGCCTAGACCATTCAATGAGGGAAAGGACAGTCTTTTCAATAAAACGTACTGGGAAAACTGGACACCCATATCCAAAAAATGATATTGTAGCCTTAGCTAACACTATATACAAAAATGAACTCACAATGTATCAAAACTTAAATGTAATACCTAAAACTATAAAATTCTTAGAAGACAATCTAAAGCGAAAACTTCAGAGCACTAGATCTGGCGATGGGTTCTTGAATAAAACACCAAAAACATGGGCAATGAAAGAAAAAGTACACAAATTAGACCATGAAAATCCAAAAATGTGTTACATCAAACAACAATATCAACAGAGTCAAAACACAATACATATAATTGCACAGAATATTTTCATTCATATGTATGATATCCAGAATGTAGGCAGAACTCCTAAAACTCAACAGAAAAACAAAACAAAACAAAACAAACCTACTGGATTCAAAATTGAGCAGAGGACTTGAATAGAGATTTCTCCAAAGGAGAAATACAAATAGCCTATAAGCATATGAAAAGATGCTGAATATCACTAATAATTAGGAACATGTAAAATCAAATACAATGAGATACCACCTCACATCTGCTAGGATAGCTAGTGTTGTGGTTTACATCTAGAATGTCCCTCAAAGGTTCATGTGTTCAGAGGTGGAGCTTTTGAAAGGTTATTGGATCATGGGGACACTATAGTCAATAGTCCACTTATAAATGTATAGCTGAATGTACTGTTACGGAGGGGGGCTTGCTCAGAAAAGGTGGCTCACCATGGGCAAAACCTGGATGGGTGTGTCTTCCTAGCTAGTAGCTTCCTAGCTACAATGGAATAAGCAGCTTTCCTCCCCCCAGGCCCTTCCACTATGCCATTTTTGCCTTGGAACCAGCCAACCATGGACTGATTATGTGAGCCAAAATAAATCTTTCCTTTAAGTGGCAGGTGTTAGATATTTTGTCCCAGCAATGAAAAAGTGAATAACTACTAGTATTAAAAAAAAAAAACAAAAACAGAAAATAACAAGTGTTGGTGACCATGTAGAGAGATTGGGAGATTGGAACCTTTGTGCACTGTTGAGGGAGCATAAAATGGTAGAGTCACTGTGAGGGTGGCAGCCAGGGGTGGTGGAGCATACCTGTGATCTCAGCACTCCAGAGGCTGAAGCAGGAGGATTGCCACAAGTTTGAGGCCAGCCTGGGCTGCATAGTGAGTTCAAGGTCAGCTTGCACTACAAAAAAGAAAGAAAGAAAAGACTATGGCAGTTCCTCAGTAAATAAAAAGAGAATTACCAAGTGATCCAGCAATTCCCCTTTTGGGTATATAGAGGGGTGATGGTAAAATACAGTTAACGCTTTCAAAAAGTTATTACAGTAAAAGACACATTGCTATTAACCCCCTCAAAATACTTCCCCTTGCTTTGAATACACACATCCCATCATTCTTGCCACTTTCTGAAGCAGTTCCGGAAGTCCTCTTTCATGAGTATCTTTATAAGGTGTAAAAAAAATACAGTGAATGCTGTTGCTCAGTGCCATCCAGTGGAAAGCCAGGCCAACAGAAAAGCATGATCATAAAATCATTATGGTGTGTCTTCATCCACCTTCCCAGTTCTGAAACCATGAAGCTTCTGACTCTTCCCCAAAGTCAAACTAACCATGACGTGTGAACGTTTTGAATTGAGCCAGGACACTGAGGCAGCCACGAGAGTGCAACTAAAGACACTCACGAAAGAGCACTGCTTTGGAAAGTGGCAAGGATGATAGAATGAATGTGTTTGAAGCAAGGGGGAGGATTTTGAGGGTAGTTAGTGGTAATATGTCTTTTACTGTAATAAGTTTTTATTTGAACGTACACTGTATTTTTCAAACACACTTTGTAAGTAAAATAATTAAAGCAGGGCCTCAAAAAATGTGTTTCCATCCATGCCCATAGCTATACTATATACAATGGTTTAAATATGGAAGCCATCCAAATGCCTATGGATAGATAAATGGACAAGCAAATTGCGATGTAGCCATACAATTGAATATTATTCAGCTTTAAAAATGAAGGAAATGCTGTAGTATGTTACAGCATGGATGAACCCTGAGGACGTTACACAAGTGATATTAGCTAATCACAAAAAACAAATACCATGTGATTTCACTTGTATGAGGTGCCAACAGAAGTCACACTCATGGATCTAGAAAGTAGAACAGTAGTTTTCAGGAGCTGGGGAGAGAGGGAAGTGGGAAGTTATTAGATAGACTTTCAGTTTTACAAGATAAAGAGTTATGGAGATGAATGGTGGTGATGGCTCCACAAAATCATAAAGCTATTTAAAGACTCATGAACTGTGCAATTAACATGGTTAAAATGGCAAATTTTATGTTATGTGTATGGTACCACGGGAAAAAATTGGAAAAGAGAAAACACTGTAATAATCATGAGTTCTATGCTAGGCAATGTTCTACTTTCTCTAAGTTCTTCTGATGTATTAACTCACATGTAGAAAGTAAGATCTACTGATTTTTCCAATCTAGTATTTTTCAAACTTCACCTGGGGATCTTGTTAAAATGCACATCCAAATGCTGTATGCATTGGATGGGTCCTGAAATTCTCCACGGGATGCCGGTGCTGCTGCTTCACGCACCACACTTTGAGGAGCCAGGGGCCAATATTCTACACCTAGCAAGTCAGGAACAAGATTCACACTCTGATCACCAGAGATGGTGCGCAGTGTTATTTCTAATCCACTCTTGCTTTCTCTAGAGACTTTTTTTTCCCTCCTGACTCAGTTTGATAGAAGGCATCTCGGCAGTTAATTATAGGCTGCCAGTTTCAGAGTGCAGTTCTGTGCTGCAGAAAACAGAAAGCACCCCTTTTCACAGTTAGCTTTCTACTAACAGCCCTGGGTATGAGCGGTTGTCAAAACCTCAGTAGATTTGACCACAGGCACATTAAGCATCAGACTGAACCTTTGAAAAAAACTAATGAATCGAGGCTGATAAGCCAGTTGTAGGTACCCACGTGGCCCCTTGGAGGAGAAAGGAGAGAAGAAAGAAGCAAATAAATTTAGGAGAAAAGAATGAATGGACAATGGAGAAAGATGGAAGTTGCAGGAAGAAAGGGTTCAAATTTCTTCTGTTGTGTGCTTGGGAATGATTAACAAAGGAATCACCACCATGCTGCTTATGGTCCCTAGGTGGGAGCAAAACATAGCTGTTCAGGTGGGCTCCTGAGTAGCGCTTCTGTCAAAGGAGCCTGCTGATTATTTATTTGCATCATGGATTCCTCATTTTGCAGGCCTAGCTGCCTCAGACTGCATGCTGACTGGCTGTCCAGATATGGGGCCATCTCTGATGATGGGTTTCTGAGTCAGCTTCATTCTCTTCCTCTGTGGAAAACTGCACACTTCTAAATGAACATACTGTAGGACAGTCCATGACACTCCTAGTCCTGGAATAGCCCAGGACTAGTGACTAGCTCGTATCAGCAGGGCCTGGCACATTGTCTATGTTCACAGGGCCATTTCATTCTTATTGGATTTCAATTTAGAAGGATTTTCCGGATGTTGCAGTTTAGATCTAAAATAGTCCCCGAAAGTCTCATGTGTTGAGAGATGCAGGTTTTGGAAGGTGATTGGATCGTGGAGGTGCTAAACTCATCAGTTGATTTATCCATCCATGAATTCATAGCTGAATGTGCTTTTGGGAAGTAGGATCTTGTTAGAAGAGATGGCTCATTGGAAGTGTGACCTGGAAGGGTGTATTCTTGTCCTAAGCTTCATCATCTTATCTCTGCTTTCTGGCTACCATGCATTGAGCAGTTTCCATTCACCTTCTCCCTACACCCTGCCTTTGCTGCCTTGGAGCCAACCAACCATGCATTGACTGAGCCCTCTAAAATTGTGAGCTAAAATTACACTCTCTACCATTAATTTGTGGGTGTCTAGTATTTTTGTCTCATTGATGGGAAGGTGACTAATACACTGGATATTACTAGCATAGAATTTTTCTTTACTTTTTAAAATGAGACCTAACTTACACGCATAAGTCTGATTTTACATATATACTTTGGGAACTCTTGATCAATTTCTATAGATATAATACATCAAACATTCATAGTACAATAGATGCTCATTGTTACTGACTGGCTGGTGGGTTCTTGTCTCAACCCAGGAAGAAGTATAAGGCAGAGAGTCGAAAGAGGGCTAAGTAAAATTACTTATTGTAGAGAGAAAGTAAAAAGCAGCATTTATTATAAAGTGAAAGCAGAAAGCCCCTGGGTATTCAACCCAGGAAGGACTCAAATGAGTTTCCCTGGGAAATCTTTGTCTAAGGGTTCTTATATTATATCTCAGCCAAGTAGAAGTGTAGAGTTACAAGTAGGAAAGTCTGGCTTCAAGTGGGCCTATAGGAACTTGGGGTATGTAGCAAAGGTGCTTTTGCAAGTACCATTAATCATAACTTTTCTGAAATTAACATTATAAAGATACTCTTCAGAGGGACATGAATAGAGGTTTGGTGGTACTGTTTATCTATCACCTTGTTTCATCTTATTTCTGGGCAAGAAAATCCCACCAGTTTAGTGAAGACTTTGTTGAGCTTCCAAAGCCCTTGCCTTGGCCATCATGTCCTTCTCTGAGTCGTCCTGATTTCCCCTTTGGCTTGACTCTTTGCTGGCTGCCTGTGTTGTCTGAAGAGCTCCCTTTACCAGGACACTGCCCACACTCCTCTCCCTTCATGGGTCAGTGTCACTCTCAGAATCGCCTTCTCACAGGACCCCACTTGTTCCAATACACATCATGATTTATGGAAATGTTTACATCACTGTTGGGTGCTCTCGTTAGGTTAAGAAAATGACACCTAAACCTTAGAAAATAGAACATAACCTCAACCATGCCTGCACAGAGGGCTCATGGTTCATTCTCCTCAAGTCTCTCTCAATCTCCCTGTCTCACTAATGGAAATCACCTTCAAGGAAATTAGTCAAATTTCACTAGCTTTTGTCCCATCCCGGTTAAAGAGCTCCTCTATAAGTAATCCTTCAAGAGGTATTCTTTTTCCCATTTGGACATTTTCTTCCCTTTCCCAATATAATATATTTTAGTCTTTATATGCACTTCAGTTTCTCACACCAGAGAAACTATGCGGTATTTAAATATGTGTGTCCTATTTATTTCACTTAAGAGTATGGTCTCAAAATGGGAAAGGGAACAAGGGAGGGGGAAAGGAACAGAGGGACAAGAGAAATAAGAAATGGAAGGAAAAAATGGAAACAAAGCTTTTGTAAATAGGGAGGAGGGGGTGAGGGGAGGGGAACGGGGAAAAAAGAAGCAACAAGATATGTCATGTACAGGTACAAATCCCCTATGATGAATGTTAGCACTATGTACATCTAAAACATACCATTAAAATAAAATTTTAAAAAAAGAGGTATTCTTTTTGCATATATTAAAAGAGTCTGTATTAGTCAGCTTTTCATTACTGTAACAAAATACCTGTAAAAACATATAAAGAGGAAAATTTTAACCAGTCAGTACAGCTATCATCAAAAAAGGGGATGAAAAAAGGAATTAGGATGTGTTATATACATGTATTAACTTCCCACAAGACATTTAAATCTGATGTACTGCACACATGTGCTAATAAACTAAAATAATTTTAAAAAGAAGTACAAAAAATAATAACTACTGGTGAGGGTACAGGGAATAAAGAACCTTCCTACATGGCTGGTGGGAGTGTAAATTAGTAGAGCCATTATGGAAATAAGTGTGGAGGTTCCTCAAGAATTTAAAATACAGTTACAGATTGATCCAGCTCTGCTACTACTCAGTATATTCCTGAAAGAATTAAAATCAGCACACTATACAGATACATGGATATCCATGTTTACCGTGGTGAAATTCACAAAACTAACCTATGGAAATAGCTTAGGAGCCTGTCAGCAGATGTATGCACAAAGAAAATATGGCATGCATACACAATAGAATATTATTCATCCAAAAAGAAAAACAAAATTGTGTCATTTGCAGGAAAATATATGGATCTGGAGATCATCATATTAAACAAAATAAGCCAGACTCAGAAAGGCAAATATCACATGCTTTTTTCTCAACTGTGAAGTTGAGGGGGATGGATTGAGAGAGAGAAAGAGAGAGAGAGAGAAAAAAACATAAAAGTAGATGGGAGCCTTTTAGAGAAGCAGAAGGGTATCTGGAGGAGGGAAAGGTAAGGGGGCTAATAGTGGGAGGGGATGGTTAAAGTATGTTATATGCATGTATAGCTATACCAAAAGTAAACCCACTATTCTATATAACTCATATGCACTACTAATAAAAAATGAATAAGAAGAAAGGCTTATTTGGGCTCACAGTTTTGGAGTTTTCAGTTTAAGATTGGTTTGCCCCATTACTTTTGGACCTGTGGGAAGGCAGCACATCATACCAGGGAGTATGTTTATCCAATAGCTGGACACAAAATAGAAAAAGAAAGAGACCAGAGCCCCACAGTCTCTTTTGAGAGCATGCCCTCAGTGACCTAAAACCTCCACTAATCTTCACCTCCTAAAAGCTCTACCACCTCTCAGTAGCACCAAGGGTTAAGTACCAGACCTTTTACATGTGAGTCGTTGGGGAAGATTCCAGATCCAAATTATAGCACTCCCTCTGGCTCAGCTACCCTATTTCCACATTATTGGTACATAACAACCCCAGACCTCCTTGGTGTTCACTTTGAGCTGGAGATTCTAAAACTCTAAGCTAGGTTTAGCTAGAGTGGCAGTTCATCCATGTCTTTCTCGGGGCAGTGGCATCAGGATCAGATAGTAGACTTGGAGCTGATACATCATCACTTCTGTCTCATTTTATTGGCCAAAGTAATCACATTGGTTGAACTCATAATCAAGGATAATATACTCTGCCTCTTGATGGCAGAGAGTACATGTGAAAGCAAGGAAGAAAAACTGGTTGTTCTTGCTATGTACCACCCTTCTAAAAGATGCTGCTGTCTATCTTGCATCAGGCACTGGACTGTTTCACCAAGTGCCACCACTGCTCCGCACCATGACCAGAGTCACTGTGGAGGTACTATCCTATGACAAGACCTGAACTGTGCAGAAGGAGGAGCATTTAGTGCTCCTTTCTCTGTTACAATCTGAGAGGTAAATGTTTGTAACCATGAGTCTTTTAGAACCTTAGTACAATGGTTTTTACTTATGGTCCTTAGAGCAGGTTGGGAATGCACTTAAGTGACATCTACTAGATATACTCAGAATCACTGCTCTCCTCCATGAATGTGGAATGTAGTCAAAAGGAGCCTTTTACTTTTTTCCTTGAAGAACTTCAGGAAATCCCAGTGAGGCTGCACTAAGTTTCTTTGCTTCATTGACAGATTATAAGCTATTTCAGCATGATTCAGATTTAAATTATATACCTCCCATAATAACGATTCAGTTAATGACTTTTTGTTGTAACAGTTCTTAGAAAGTTATATTACTGTTAAACAACTTTTTTAAATTCTACTTTATTTTGTTTGGGTATAATAGTTTTCTCACACTAAAACATACTAAATACACAATAGAAAAGATGTTTTGACATTACAGTTACAAGCAGAGACATACTCACCTAATGAATTGACATAATCGGATTTTAGTCAGAGTGTATCATTGAAACAAATTTTTATTACATACTGTTTTGGTGAACCCAAAACAGTTTGCCTTGCACAAGTAGGGTTGGAAAGAAGGATGAAAAGCTCTTCTACACCTTCATCTAAAACTTTGTTTTTCATGTGTGCTACTTCAGCATTTCCAAAGTACCTTAGTCTTTTTTTTTTTCCCTGTAGGTCATTTTCCTTTGTTTTCAAGGAACTTTGAATGCAATATAGCTACAAACCTCAATAGGTTGAAAATTTGGTGTAGAAAATAGGAGAGAAAGAGAGAAAGCAACTTCTAATAATGATGCGTTCACACTCTTCTTCCATCACTCCTCACTACTATCAAATCTTCTCATCTTCCTTTGACAAGAACACTAAACTTTCATGATATTTTGTGTATAAATTATACTTATTTACAAACTATTTGTCATTCATAGAAACTTGTTTTATTGTTTAATATATGTTTTCTCTATGGATATTCTTTCTGTGTCTCAGGTTGAGATAGAACATGTAATTTTCCTCACTAAAATAAATGAAATTTTGGTTCCAAACAAAATGAAGTGAATATATTTCACCTTATTCTTAAAAGTCCTGGAAAACTACATGAGGCAGACATCAGAAGACACTGAAAATTAGAGAAAAGAAGTAGTCTGCCTATGAACCTTGAGATTTGAGGAATGAACATTTTGTTTGCCATGTATCTTGGTACGGGTACCATAGAAGCTCATGATCCAGAAATACCACACACACACACACACACACACACACACACACACACACACACATATACACACACAAAATCCAGACAATAAAACAATATAAATCTTTCCACTCTTCACAAAGGACTAGGGATTTGGAAATTCTTACAGAGTAAAACCCTTGTGGCAAAAAATGAGCCCTACTCCACTTGAACACCCTCAAAAACTTGTGTCCTTCCTAAGTGAACTGTGCATTACACTCAACAGTAAGGCTGTACGTGGAGAGCCATAACTACCATCAGACTTTTATAGTAACAAGGCAGTCTTTCTGCCTCCTGGCATGTGGACATCAACAGAGCCTACATATGAGCAGATTCCTGACTTCCATCCCACGTCAGCAGTAATGAGGTATCTGCAGAAGGTGGGTACCTGCAGAAAGTGTGTGTGAGCAAAGCCCTAAATTCCATTCCTCCTGAGCAATTGTGATGTAGTGTCACTTTCCTTCTTTAGTTATGTACCTCTACATAGGTCAGATACATGAACAGAGCCATGTCTAGCATCATGGACTGGAAGTAATGAGTAACAAGATACAAATAAGAACCAGAGATAGAATATGCAAATAAGAACCAGAGATAGAATATGCAAATTATCCAGGATAAAACTGAAAATCACCCATCGTATCAAGAACTATGAAAAATTTCAATTAGAATGATAAAACAAGATGAGCAGATGCTAAAGACCAAGATGACACAGATGTTGGAATTATCTGTCAGCAATTTTAATACAACCATCATAAAATGCTGTGATGAATAATTACAAATATTTTGAAACAAATGAAAAAATAAAACATTTTGGCAAAGAAATGAAAGACACAAAAGATAACTGAATAGAAATTCTAGAGCCAAAAGAGTAATTGAAAAAAGTTTCTAAAAGCTCACTGGAGGAGTTCAATAGTAGAATGGAGATTACAGAGGAAAGAATTAGTGAATTTAAAACAAGAGCAATAGAAAAAGTAGATTGAAAAAATAAATAAACAGATCATCAGGGTTTTGCAATAACAAATAATAAATAGAGCTAACAGTCATATCATTAGAGACTCAGAAGGAGAAAAGAAAGAGTATGAGATTTTTAAAAATTCAAAGAAATAATAGTTGAAAATCTTCTGCATTTTGTAGGAGATGTAACTAAAGACAAAGAAACAATACAAAAGCAGCTAGAGAGAAATGACAATATATGAAGGGGAAAAGCATTTCAAATGACACCATATTTCTCATTAGCAATCATGGTACTAATTAAGAAAATGATACCGTATTTTCCATATACTGAAATAATTCTGTACCCACAAATTCTATATCCAGAGAAATGAGAGTTTAAGAATGAAGGTAAAACTAAGGTATTCTCAGACAGAGGAAAACTAAGAAAATTTGTTGCTGGCAGCGCAGCCCTAAAAGGATAGCCAAAGAAAGGTTTTCAAATAAGAAGAAGTGATAGTAGAAGGAAAATCAAGATATCAAAAATGAGAAAGAATAACAGACTTAATAAATATATAGGTAAATATACTGTATTATTCTTTCTGCCTGAGTCTTTGACATTGTTAGAATGTTCAAATCAGAATGCCAAGATTGTCTTATATTGTTTCAACATAGGTACAAGAAATATTTAAGAAATTGAGTTGTTAAGGAGGAAAAATAAAGAAAACTAAATGGTAAAGTCCCTACATTTAATTTGAAAAAACAAGTATTGATAATAAATGATGGTAAATTACACGTGTATACTGTAATTCCTTGAGTAATCAGTAAAAGTACTCTGTAAAGAGGTATACTCAAAGCCTATAGATAAAACAAACAACATTGCTAACAAAAAACATTCAAGTGACAGAGAAGGCAGGAAAAGAGAATGAAGAACAAATAAAACAACCAGAAAATGCATAATAAAGTATTACGCTTAAGACTTAACACATCAATAATTGTTTTAAATGTAAATGATATAAATACACCAAGTTTGTAAAAATGCAATTGATTTTCATATACTGATTTTCTATCTTGCAATTTTACTGAATTCATTTATTTTACCTAACAGTTTTTGGTGGAGTTTTTAGGGTTTTCTATATATAAAATCATGTCATCTGTAAACAGAGACAGTTTTACTTCCTTATTTAGATGCCTTCTAATTCTTGGTCTTGCCTAATTGCTTTGACTAGGACTTCAAGTACTTTGTTGAATACAGGTAGCAAGAGTAAGTACCCTTGTCTTGTTCCAGATTGTAGAGAAAACTCTTTCATCCTTTTGTCATTGAGTATAATGGTAGCTGTGGCCTACAATAGGCTGAAAATCTTTCCTTCTAGATCAAATTTGTTTAGTTTTTTAATCATGAAAGGATATTGAATTTAGACAAATATTTTGCTGCATTGAAATGATCACGTGATTTTTGCCTTCATTTTGTGTCACATTTGTAGACTTGAGTACATTGAAACATTCTTACACCCTAGAAGTAGGTCCCACTTGATCATTGGAGTGGACTTCTTATTGCCATCAACTTGAGCAGGAATGCCCAGCTGGATGGAGTTAGGGTTCTGGGTGTAGATGATCCACCTGAAGATTGTTGCTGACCCAACATAAAGGAGAATGGGAGGGGAAGGTAGAGGCCAGCTGTTTCCCAAGAGAATCCCTGTTGTGGCTCGTTCTTCCAAAGGGAACTTGACTGTTCTTGTCACAGAAGCAGCTCGGGGCCTTGCTGTCATGGAGGATGGTTGCTGTTTGCTTCAGAGGAGCTCTGGTCTTCATCTCTGCTGTGAGTGTCCTACCCTTGCTCTAGTATAGATTTCTTCAGCCTTTTAGTGCAGGCACGGACTTACATTGGACAGTGCCATGGGCTCCCAGCCCTTGATGGGATCTTTCAGGTCTCCAGTGCATAGAATCATCTGACTAATACAATCATGGTGTAAAATCCTTTTTCTGGGTTTTTGAATTTAGTTTGTTACTGTTTTGTTGAGAATTTTTACATCTATTTTTATCTAGGATATTGGCTTGTAATTTTCTCTTTTGTAGTGTCCATGTCTGGCTTTGGTATCAGGAAAATGGCCTCATAAAATGAGTTTGTAAGTGTTCTCTTTTTTCTTTTAGTATAACTAAGATATTATCTTTGATCTTTTCAAAAGCAACTTAAGTTTATTTTTTGTGTTGTTTTTCTAGTCCCTAAGTGATTTCTGCTCTAATATTTATTATTACCTTCTTTCTGCTAACTTTGGGTTTAGTTCACTTTTCTTTTTGCAGTTCCTTGAGATAAAAAGTTAAATTGTTGTGTAGAATGTTTTATTTTCATATCGTTTTCTTTATTAGTACATGTTTATAGTATATAATGTTTGTGTTCCTTCAGGTCATATAAATCTTTCTTCTTTCTCAATGTAGGCAGTTACTAGTATAAACTACTTAGTGCTGATTTTGAGACACCCATTAGTTTGGGTATGCTGTGGTTTTGTTTCCATTTGTCTCAAGATATTTTCTAATTTTCCTTGTTAATTATTTAGCCCACTCATTCTTCAAGAGTATGTTGTTTAATTTCCACATATTTGTGGGTTTTCTACTTTTCTCTTTGCTGTTGATTCCTAGTTTTAATTCATAGGAGTCAGAAAGGTACTTGGTATCCTTTAAATCTCCTTGAACTTTCTAAAATCTGTTTTGTGGCCCAACATGTGATCTACCTTGGCAAGTATCTCGTGAGGACTACAGAGGAGTGTGCACTCTGCTGTTGTTGAGTGGAATATTCTATGTATGTCTATTGGGTCAAATGTGTCTGTTCAAGTGTGCTGTGTCCTTACTGGTTTTCTATCTTGTTTCTCTCTGCTACTGAATATTGGGCTCCTGAAATGTCATGCTACTACTGTATTGCTATTTTTACCTTCATTTCTGGCAGTGGTAGCTTTATGTATTTGGGCACTCTGCTGTTAAGTAAATACATTTTTATAATTAATATATCTTCCTGGTGAATTGACCCTTTTATCATTATATAATATGGTTTTGCTTCACATGAAAGATTTTAACTGAAATTCCATTTTGTCTGATATAACTATGGATACCACTGTTCCCTTTAAGTCATCATTTCCATGGAGTTTCTTTAGCCATCCTTTTATTTTCAATCTATTTATGTCCTTATATTTAAAGTGAGTCTCTTGCTAACAGTATATAGTTGGGCCTTGGTTTTTTTTTTAATCCATTTGGCAACTCCATATCTTTTGATTGGACAGTTTATTCCATTTACATTTGAAGTAATTATTGATAGGAAAGCACTTACTATCACCATATTGTTAATTGTTTTCTGTGTGTCTTATAGTTATTTTGGCTCTCCTTTTTCTCTCTTGCTGTCTTTCTTCACATTTTGTTGATTTTTATAGTAACGTGATTTGATTCCTTTATCATTTCCTTTTATGCATTTTATTGGTACTTTTTGTAGTTACCATGGGGATTACATAAAAACATCATATAGTTATATCAATCTATTTTAAACTGATAACAATTTAACTTCACACACAAAAACTCTGCTCCTTTACATATCTCCTCCCCACTTTGTGTTATCAGTGTTGTAAATTATATCTTTTTAGATTTTGTAGCCATTAACAGAGTTCATAGTTATAGTTATTTTCTTATGCTTTTATTTTCTAAATTATATACCTGAATTGAGTGATCTATGCACCAAAATTACAGTATTATAAGACTCTGTCTTTGTCTATATATTTACTTTTACTAGGGAGCTTTATATTGTCATATGATTCTGTGTTGCTATCTAGTGTTCTTTCTGTCTTATCTACTTGAAGAACTCCCTTTAGCAAGTTTGTAAGACAGGTGTAGTCAAGATGCACTCTCTCAGCTTGTGTTTATCCAAGAGGATCTTTGTTTCTCCTTTATTTTTGAAGGGGAGTTTTGTTGAATATAGTATTCTTGGTTGACAATTTTTTCTTACAGCACTTTGAATATTATCCTACTCTCTTATGGCCTATAATGTTTTTCCTGAGAAACCCACTGATAATGTTATAAGTGTTCCCTGTACATGAAGAGTTGCTTTTCTCTTACTGCTTTCAAGATTCTTTGCCTTTGATTCTTAGAAGTTTTATCATTATGTGTCTTTGGACGAGTTATATTGGAGCCCTTTGAACTTGTCGAATTTGGATAGCCATTCCCTTCCTCAGATTTGGGGAGATTTTGGCTATTATCTCTTCAAACAAGTATTTCTCATTCCAGGATGCCCATAATGTGTATCCCATGAATTTTTTAGGTTTTCTTACTTTTTAAATTTTTTTTTCTTTTTGTTCATCTGACTTGATAATTCCTCATTACCTATCTCTCATTTACTCTTCTGCTTGATCAAGTTTGTGGTTCAATTATTGCAATGAATTTTTAAATTTAATTATTGTACTCTTCAGTTCCAAAATCTGTTTGATTTTTTGTAGTTTCTCTTGTTAATATTCTAATTTTGCTCATTTATTGTTTTTATGATTTTATTTAATTGTTTGCATTTTATTATTGTGGATTGAGTTTTTAAGAAGATAATTTTGACATCATTATCAAGTAATTCATAAGTCTTTTGGAAGTAAGTTATGTGGATTTATTTTGTTCCCTTGAATGGGACATGTTTCCCCATTTCTTCATTTATCTTGTTATTTTTGTTGTGATTTGTGCATCTGAAAAAAAAAGCAGCCTCTCCTAGTTTTTGTGGACTGGCTGTGTACAGGAGAAGGTGTTTATCAGTCAGTTTGGCTACAGATTCTGTTGGCCTCTCAACATATTAAGGGTGTATATTCTCTGTGTCTGTATGTGTAATTTCCCAATTAGAAAAGTTTGCCTATTGCTTTATCAGGATCTTGCAATCTCTTGTTCCCTTGGGTGACTGTGGTACTGTAGGTTTTCTGGTGTTGCAACAAGCTGCTGGATTTTCTTTTGCTCTCTGCGGCCCCCTGGCATCCAAAGTGTACTACTTTCCCATCAGCATTCTACATCAATAATACAGAAAGCAGCTTCATGGGGAACCCTCCCTAAAAATCTAGACTGTCGAACATGAGTTTCATTCTTCTCTTTCTATCCAGAGAAAGCCAGGAGCTGGCTGCTTTCTTCTAATCATGTAAGGCTATGCCATCTTTGTGATATTACAAATTCTCTAGTCCTATGACAAGCCATCAAAACATCCAAAGTATCTCTGTCAACATTGAGGCAGATGAGATGGAGACCATTCCCTTGCATAGTCCCCTCAAAAGCCAGAACAGTTGACATATATTCCCTTCTTCCCTTTCCATCACAAAGGAGAAGCCATGAGTTGGACTTTTCTACCAATGGTACTGAGTTGTGCTGGCTTGAGCTAGGGTCTGATGCAATGAAATGAACTAGCTTTTCTCACCATTTCTATGCAGTTGCTCTTGGCTTTGAGTTTGGCAAGTGGTTTCTAGAATCTCATAAAGGACTTTTAGATCATACATTGTTAAGTCAGCGTGCCTCTGAAATAAAGATGTCTGACTTCCTATTCTTCCATATTGCTGACAACACTCTAAGAGTAAAACCTGAACTTCCTTTCTTAAAGTTAACTGTGCCATCTGAGATAACCTAATCACAGGAATGTTATCTCATCTTATTATAGTCCACTAGACTATATAATAAGAACAGGATGTCTTAGGGTCCGTATTAGAATTCTGCCCAACATAGCCCCTCAAAACATAGTGTCCTAAGAAAAATAACCATTTGATTTGCTCATTATTCTGTGGATTAGCTGGTTAGTTTCTGGTTGGATCTGGCTGGAGCTGATGGTCTAGGGTAGCCCCACTGATGTGTGCGGGGCCTCAGCTGAAATGGCTGGGTGCCTAGGGTACACTGTTTTTTCTTGTCTAAGAGGCTAGCTTAGGCTACTTCCCCTGTTGGCAAAGGACTTCACAGCAGGAACATAATGAAGCCTCAGTGTACGGCACTTTTCAATTTTCTACTGCAGCTATGTTTATTAATGTCCCCTTGGCCAAAGCAAGTTATAGCCAAGTCCAAATTCAAGGGAGGGAAAAAAAGACACCATTTTTTGATAGGAGAAACTGTAAAGATTTTATGACCATTTTTTGCAATCTACTGCAAACTCCTAACTAATAACATATTTATTATGAGCAATATTTCATTCTGTGGAATCTTGATACAACCAAATTGTTGGGTAGCACTTTAAACTTTGTTTAAACAGGATTTTATTTGTATAAATCACTCCCACATAAATTATAGAGCAGCACAGTTTCTGACTTGAAATACAAAGCTAATCACCTTGCTTTTCAACTTATTTTTGGCTGAGGAAGATTTGGACTCACAATTCATTGAAAATTGTAAATAGCATTTACATGTGTATGGGTTTGTCATTTGATTTTTTATCACACTGGTATTTCTTGCCATCTTCTTGACATTAAGATGAGCATTTAAAACTACAGCAACCAAAAGAAGATAATAAGAAGAAACTCTTTCTGTTTAGAAGAGACAAAATAGTTGCACTCCATCACACTGGTGGTTAAAAAATCAACCTAAAAGTAGTACTTGCTTCTAAAATAAGATGATGTGGCACTAGCCATGACAAGGAAATTGTAGAATACATTGACAACCCTTAGAGAAAAAAGTTGCCTTACTCTTAGATGGTAAGGATGGGCTCATGGGAAGGTCTTTTGATGCCCAAAATTGTCCAGGGTCACTGAGAACCTATGAACAATACCAATGGACTCGCTTAGATCCCGAACTGTGAGTATGTGAATAGCTTAGTTCTTCTGTTCAGGATAGAACTGTTCCATTAATAAAGCATTATGAGATTGTGTGTGCACTAGGATATATATTTGCATAAATGTGTAACAATAATATCCAATATTTGTTAAATAATTCCTATTCTCTAGGCACTGATCCAAGTGCTTTACCAAAATGAACTCATTTAATCATTATAATACCCCAAAGAGCTAAGGCACTGCTATTATAAGAAACTGAGGCACACTGAAATTAATTAATTTGCCCAAAATTTACAAAGCTAAAGGAAATCAAAACAGGTTTTTGAATCCAGGAATTCAGGCTTGAGAACCTGTTTTTGCAACTGTTACATCATTAGATAAGGGTGTGTGTGTGTGTGTGTGTGTGTGTGTACATGTTTGTGTATGCATGTTTAAATCTGGAAAGACACACACGAAAAGTCAGAGATCATTTTTAGATGGTAAAGTTACATGTGAGTTTATCTTCGTTTCTTTGTCTAGCTGAACCTCTTAGTTTTCCATAATGTGTAGTTATACTTGCATAATCTTATTAAAGAGCTTTAAAGAGCAAACAGTCAACTGACTCTTTCCATACTTTGCCTCATCTTGAAGAAAAAGTTCTTCAAGATCTCAAGCAACGGAGTGATGTCATCAATAGCCTGAACCTTTTCCCCCCTCGCGCTCTATCAAACCCTGTGCATTGGCATTTTGCCCTCATTGTAGACTCAAAGCTGGTGGATGTTTGCTGGGACTCCTAGCATTGCAGCCTCATTCAAACAGAATAACATCTATTCTAGTTATTTACGGGGCTGGAAAATAGCATGTGGTTTCTAGTTCCTACAGTGGAAGGCAGCAAAGCAAATGGGACTCAGGATCAACAGTTGGGTCAGTCAACAACAAGGGGCCTCTCACATTCTACAACGAGCAGGAAATATATTCCCTTTCTGGAGAGATTTATCAGACAGCTCATAAAGAGATGACGGTCAGTACTTTCATCAGGGATTCAAAAAAATTAAGTTCTAGTTCTATCTCTGACACTAATTTGCTTTGAGATAGGAGAAATAACATACTTCCTTTCTCTGGGTCATAGTTTATTTGACTGTCAAATGTGGGTATTGTACTAGTTGATCAGTAAAGTACCTCACATTGTGACACCTGATAACACTAGAAATCAGGGGTCCCTGAAAGTGTTTATCTTGTGCAGCAAGCCTGCAATAAATCATGTTCACAGAAGAGCTTCCTATTACCTGTGTGGAAGGGAAAGGAAACAAGACATGTACATGTTCAAGAAAGTGCTGGCCCTACAAACACGAAACCTCTGTGCCAAAGCAACAGAGACAGATAGGTTATTAGAGTCACAAGTGAACTTTCACAAAAAGGTCAGTTTCAAGCTCCTAAATTCCTGGAGATGATAAACTTGCTCAAGAATGACAGATCTATTATAAGATAGCAGTCAATCTTGCCCCCTGGAAGCCACCATTCCTTTTGAAAACACAATTTCTAACAAGTTGTTTCTCTCTAGGCATCTCTTCTCCCTCTCATTCCTCTATTTTATTTTCATGGATAAAGCTACTTTCCTTTTGTGGTCAATATTGAGTTTAGGTTGCTTAAAACTTTTATCCCACCCTTTTCCTCAACTATCTTTCCATATGACAGAGGCTAGAAAGTTAAAACTACATTTCTCTCAATTCCCCAGAAACTTGGATTTTTGCTGGAAATTTTAGGTTCTGCTGACTAAAAGTACTCATGTGAGTTCTGGAAAGTAGTAACGAGGCAGAGGTTGTAGTGTTGTCTTTTGGCTCATCCTCTGCAGGCAAGGACATTTGTAAAAATGTGAGATTCCCCATCCATGTCTGTGTTCTGGTGGCAGTGAGTTCAGGGATAGTGGCCCCCTTCTTGAGTCTCGTTTCCCGATCCCTGGACCCCAACTACAGTGCTCTGTACTAAGACATAGTATTCCAGTGGCACACTCAGAGGCAGAACTAGTAGTCTCCTGGGTCAGTATTATATTGTTTCCGGATTCATTCATAGATGTGCAGCACAGAATCCACTTTTTCAGCCCTTCCAATACTACTGTAAGCCCCCAATCCTCTCTGGGGTTAAATTCCTTCTTATAGATGGTATGAAAGTTTCCCTTTCCTACAATGAATCCTGCCACTTCTGCTAAAATATCTATCAATGAAGTATACAAACTCATATCAAAATAAACAAGGATCTCTTTGGATGCCAACACGAACATGTCTCTATTCTATGATGTCTAGCTAAGTTCCTGCCTGCCTTCACTGTGGTGTTCTTACCACACACTTAGCCAAGGAGACCTACAGTAATCCTGGAAGGACTTCACAGAGGGGCAGCCAGGATTTCCCATGAGAATCATTTCTTTTGATTCCCCAGAAAATAAAAGGGCTCTAAAATGAAGATCTTGCTGAGGAAGGATTTTACAGGTTAGAATTTGCTGCCACTAAGGAAACCAGCACCTTCATCTTGCATTGTTAAGTTTTTTGTACAAGTTTTACTGACTGCTGGTCGGGCAGAGTCTCTCTGGAGCTCCATGCAAAAGATGCAGTGGACATGGGCCAGTACTTCGGTTTGGAGATGCTAAGGCACTCCTGAGTTCTGGTGTGAGAGGCCAAGTGTTCACATTCTATTTCTACCTGCAATTTTTTTTTCTGTCAGGCTGCAGATTTTAATAAATGAGTAAAACTCAATATATGTGTCTATGAGGGAGGTCCCTTCGAGGTGTGCAGTGTATTTCTGTATGGCAGGGGAAGATGAGGTGCTGAAAGATGCACAGGAGGTGTAGGCAAGCCAGGAAGCCTTGTAATAAGTGACAGAGGTCCTTGCTGTGAGGATGTACAGGGCTGAGATACTTTAGGAAGAAGTCCTTTTAATATTTGAAACTAAATGCCTTTGGGCAAGTTTTTCAACCAGGCCTCTTCCTTCAAACATGTTTCACTTTGGGCTGTAGTTTCTAGAGAGGAATTGGTTAATAAAACAATTAAAATATCTTGTTAGGCTAGAGCTGTAAAAACTTATGAAGTTGCTCTTGTCTATTTCTTTCAAAATCTATAAGAAAGAAAAATAATATGAGCTATTTTGGGGGTTCTAGAAATAGTTATCAAGAATTGTACTTTATAGAAGAGTTTGATAGTGTGAAGAAATGGACATATTAATATATTATTGGTAAAAGTATAAATTGGCACAAGATTTCTTTAGGGCAATGTGGAAATGTGTATCAAATTTTTAAATGGGCATTTTCTATCCAGAAATTCAACTTGCAGACACTTATCCTTTGGAAAGAATCGGGCAACTGCAAGAAGACATATATTCAAGGATGTTCACTGAAGGAGTCTTTAGAAACTAGAAAAAGTAGAAATAGCCAAATGGTCTGTTGGTGGAAGATTAGTTTAATAAAATATGATGGAGCTTTCCTATGGAATACTATGCTGGATCAGGGGTTTATATGTTTTATCATTAAAAGATATCTCCAATAAACTAAGCATTGATAAAAGCTAGTTAGGGAATGTTTCCTGTATATTCTGTATATTTTGAACAATTTATATATCATACTACCATTTACACTTGACTCATAACAGATGCTTAATTTTATTTAGTGAATTCATTTATGTAAAACTTCTTGTATATTTACATGTACTTCACCACATTCTGTTAACAGTAGTTATTTTTTCATCATTGGGTGGGGTTGATGTCTGAGACTACAGTGCAGCTTATTGGAAACAACTTTTACTTTATCATTTTTCTTCGTCTTCATTATTTGAATTTTAAAAGAAACATACTGTTTTATCATTTTTAAATTATATTTCTGTTATGAAAGAATGCAGAATTCTCAAATTTTGTAACACATAAAGGCTTCTAGAACATACTAGAATTCCCACAAATCAGATAGGAAAAAGAAAACAACAGAAGAATGGGCAAATGGTATGAACAGGCTATACACAGAACAGAAAAGCCGAAAGGCAAGAAACATGTGATGATGTCAGTGCAAAATAATGGGGTACAATTTCTCAGCTACCAGACTGGTGAAACTTTAAGTCTGACAATATCACAAATGTTTAAGAATGCAGGACAACAGAGACACTCTGTCACTTTGAATTAGTACAAACACTTAGCAGAATGCTTGGTAAATTGAAAACTGCCACTAATCTCACTACATTCCTGCCTTATGCTGTCACTCCTCTGTAGGAAGAGTCATGTCTTATGGCAAAAAAGGCTCCTTCATTCGTTGTGCTCAGAGTGTTGCACTGATCTGTGAAGGGAATGCCCATCTGGAAGCCAGTGAGGGAGCAGGGGAGCAGGCTAGACAAGCCAAAAAAGCCTAGCAAGAGTTGAGTTCTGGCCAAGGCCAAGCAGCTTCAGCTGATATAGAAAGAGAGTGCTGGCAGTGCAAAGGCCCTGGGTTCAATCCCCAGTACCAGAAAAACAAAAACGATAATATGAGAGTAGAATGTAGACTATTATTAAACAAGAAGCAGGAATGGAGGAGAGGTAGAAAGCAGAGGACAGTGGTAATAGGTGGAATGGTTATGATCAAAAATACATGTGTATGAAAATACAATACTGAAACCCAATATTAAAATATGTAAAATTAATAGGAAGTAATAAGATATATTTTAGAAAAAGAAGAGGAGCCCTGGGTTTTCCTTTTCTTGCACCAGTCAGTCATTGGCTAAGGGCCCCTCAGAAGATGCAAACGATCAGGCACTTCTGACTCCAGGTATGCAGGGGCAATCACCGGCGTTTTCAGTGTGGCCTGCTGGATGCAGAGGCCGTATGAGGCCAGGAAAGAGCACATGGAATTGGTGGAAAAGATCCTAAGGGATCTGGATGAAGGACCAACAGCACACACTAGGGGTACCCAGATATACTGGAATGATATTAAACAAATTCATGATTTTCCTTGAGAGATAAGAAAGGTAATAAGATCTTATCTATCAATAATGATTTATGTATTCATTTATTAAAAGGTGAAGTCAATATGAATAATGGGTAATAATAGCATTGAAAACATGAATGAAACCAGGATCCTTTTTATACATCTACACCAGGCACCAAACACCTAAGCAGGTCTGGTGGACAGGTGAATCCCAGGACTCGGTTTGCATTAGGAACTAGGGAATTTTCTGCACTCGAACTTTGTGTACATAAAGTACAGAACCCAGCCCGGAGCAGGAGTACAATAAAGAGTTAAAGAAGACTGTAGCCTCGGGATCCCTTCAAAGATTGTTACCTGCCTCCTCCCACCCACACACGCTTTGCTGAGGACCATGTCTTAGCTTTGGCACTTTGAGGAGAGTACTTGTTGATGGAATTAGCTGGCAGAAATTTCAGAGCTTCAGAGGAGTTGACATGTCCATACACACCTAGAGGACACCTTCTGTGCACTCCTGGAAATAACTAGAGAAGGAATTCAGGTTAGGACTGTGCTTTGTTACTGGCTGTCACACTTCACAAGCACAAGCAGGTTAAACACGAGTTCTTAGGAGGGTGATGGAAGATGCTTTAAAATTAGATTATGGGGATGGTTGTGCAACTCTGCAAATAAGCTAAAATCCATAGAATTGCTCACTGAAAACAGATGAATAGTATGCTATGTAAATTATACTCCCATCAAACTTTTTTTCAAAATTGAGTCAATTGTTTTTAAGAAGACCTTAGTAAGTAGCAGAACCAGGATCCAGGGGGAAACTGTGGCTCCTGGAAAAAATTATGTGCACTCTTGTCCTGTGATACACTGTGATTTTCTATGGAATAAACTCAGGATAGCTGTTAATACACTGTTAATAAAGCTGGCATGCCACATAGGCTACAGATACGCTAGGACATTACTGTTCCTTACAGCTCTCGGGGCAGCTCACTGGGGCCTGGAGTGCAGAAAATCTTCTCTCAATTGCCTCTGACCAGGAGTCTCTTCCTCCATTTGCCTCAGTGTGTGAGAAATATTATAAATTTACTTTAGGTCTTATGATGTGAAAAGGGTTAGGAATCATGGCTCTAGAGAGGTGCTACCCCTGACAACCTTTTCTATACAGATATTTCTTAAAGAGAACCTGGGCTTTGTGCGGGTGAGAATATACAAGGACACTGATATTGGCAGATTTGGGGCTTTATTAAGCCAAAGGAAGGAGGGCTGAGTAGCTAGGAGCGGGTGCCCTGGGTAAATATGAGGGCAGCCAGAACCAACTGTGGGAATCAACTTGGATGCTTCCTTTACCCCTGCAGAGAATTATGTTTATTCACCTGGAAAGCAGAAACTGTTGCTAACTGGAGCAGAAAAGTAATTTCCATTTGGATGTGGCAAAAGAAGACCAGAGTATCAAGAAGAAGAACCCTCATAGAAAAGAGAAAGGTCACCTTTGCTTCCATTTTCAAAGATAGAAACCAAAGCCAGGAAAAACTCCAAAGGTTCTGGAAGCCACCTGGGAGGTAGTTGAGATGCACTGGAAATTCAAGAGTATTTTATGCCCATATTGAGTTAATTTTTTTTTTTTTTTGGAGACTGATCTCTCAGGCCTCAAATTCAAGAGACTCCTGCCTCATCCTCCCCAGTAGCTGAGATTATAGGCATGTGCCACCACACTCAACCTTTTACTCAGATTTTAAAAGTCCCTTCCTAGGCTTCTCTGAGCTTGTCTTACTTCTATGACCTACCTGTCTTTTAGGAAGGTTAGAAGAATTCTTCCCTCTGAGATGGCAAGACCTACTATAATTCGCACAAGTCCTTTCTGGTGACTTAATTTGGTTTCTCTAGAAACTGACCCTGAGATATTGAGTTGAGAGCAAATAATATATTAGAGTGGTGGAGGGAACCCAGGAAGGGATACAAAGAGGTGAGGCTGGAAAGAGAAGGCAGGAAGCTAATAAAATTACCATTTGGGGCAATAGGAGCCAATCCCACTAGGCATGTCTGGGAGAGAGGTAAGAGCACACAACTCAGAACTATGCCTGCTGAGAGGCAAGGAGGCCCTCCACTAATTCTGCATGAGTTGAGGGTCACTCCCAGAAAGCACTACTGTACAGGTGCTCGAAATAGGTTCTGAGGGTGGGCAGAGAAAGTACCTGGGGGGTGTGGTACTGGGAGTTGCAAGATGGACCTGTGTGCACCGACACGGTAAGTGAACAGGTATGTCCTGAGCATTTACTGCCTCCTCTGGAAAATGTCACAAAACTGAGGTTCTGCCAGCCGCTTGCTCTCAGAGGGGCCACGAACCACTGGCTTCTGAGCCAGCACTGTATAGAACTTGCAGCCACGGAAGGCACATAAGTGTGCGCTTGGCTGTTCTGAGAACACCATTCGTGATTTACTCAGAGAAAGGCTGAGGAGAACTTAGTCATCCACTGGCATGCACCGTCTGAGGGCACCTGTGTCCCTGACGACACTAGTCAAAGCCTCCAGCCACAGCCGTCAGTTCTGATTTCCACCCACTCTGTCTGAAATATGGAGAAAACTCAGTGGCCAGAGAAAATGGGTCACTCTGAGCTCTTGGCAGATATTTCTCAACGTGTCAGGACATCTCTGTGAGGTGACAGTGCCATCCTATCCCCAACACAAACACTTTAGCAAGGCAGTGCAGCCTGGCGGCTGAGAATGTCCATGTATGCTCTGTGCGTAAACTGCTGGCTTCAGGTGGCAGATTTCCTGCGTAGGCAAGTCACTTGACCTCTTCGTGCCTTGGTTTCACTCTCATAGTGCCCCCTCAAAGGACTAGCACAAGGAAGGAATTATAGAAAACATCTAGAATGTCCTGTGAATACCTAGCAAACACCTGGCAAATGTTAAAATGTTTTTACAAGTCTGCTGATGAACAAATGAAAACACTGGAAGTGGGGAGACATTCTTAAGGTCATTGTTTGATTCTGTTTTCAGTTACTGTAGCTGAATACCCAAGACCGAGTAATTCATGAAGAACATAAATGTATCTAGCTTGCTGTTCTGGAGGCTGGGAAGTCCCCGAGCATGGAGACAGACCCTGGTGAAGGCCTCCTTGTTGCACTGTGACACGGTGGAAGCATCAGTTCCCTCTTGCTCTCCTTGTGAAGTCACTAATGCCAACAGAGAGGCCCAACCCTCATGGCCTCATCTCCCACCGGTAACCTCCCAAAGGATACACCTTTGAATACCATCAATGTATGACTTTGAGGATTAATTTTCCAACACATGAACCTTTGCCAACCTGTAGCCCAGTAGTCCTCCTTCTCCACACATTGGGAATCAACTGACATTCTAATTCTCGTGGCTAATCTCCCTATTCTTGTAACAGCTCAAGTTATAACAGCTAGGATTTCATAATTGACTTCCTGCAGCTAGGATTCCAGCCATATGTGGGTCCCAGCCCCACCCTCATGTGCTCCGATTCCCATGCCTCAATCCTTACTCTCTTTTCTTTGTGCATTTAGCACAATGTCTGGTACCAGGTAGTTGCTCAGGAAGGAGAATTTGGCTACAGGAGTCTGCCTAGTGAACGAGGATCAATGCCATTACCCTTTCCAGAAACTCAAGTCCTGCCAGCGGCAAAGAACTGCTTCCCATGGCTGGGTCCCTGGCATCACATCCTGTTGGTTGGACTTCCATGCCCTACCCATTATGGGTGCCTGGGCCCATGCTCAGTCTCAGTTACTTTGTCCTAATTATCGGATATTTGCCTAGATGGGGAAAATAACTGACTGCAATTTCTGATGCCGGACTCAGCCTCTAGAATAAATCTCCTCTAGCAGCGCATGCAACTGAGCCAGCAACCCTGAATTCACTTCAGTGCTGTGGGGGGATCTGCAGCCCACTTCCAATCCCTTTTGACCTCACCCTTCTGGTAGATGATAGGGTTTCTGATTCAGTAGATGCTTCAGCCCACACTGGTAGTGCTATGCTCACTTCTTCTCCATCTATGATAAACAAAATGCTTTAGGCTTTGGAGTTCAGTTCTAGATTTAGAAACTCTATTTCTATCTAATCAGACACTGGATGACCCTGAAACCACAAAACGTGCAGATTACTCAAACTACAGTCATTCTTGAGATTCTGCAACATATGTTTGCTCAAGCCCATCATTAATTTTTCATCACCAATTCTACAACGACAAAGTTACCAAAATTAATAAGTCACATCAGTTATCTCCTGATGGAGAAGGCAGACGTGTAAGCAAATAGCTACTATATGAGGTTATAAACAACTACAGTAAAAATACCATTGAAATGCTATGGGAATACCAATAAAGGGGGAATTCATCCTATGGGGAAAGGTCAAAGAAAGCCTCAAAGCAGAGATGAGCTAAGTACGAAAGGTGAGTGGAACATGTCAGATGGAGAATAGGAAAGGACATTTTACTTTAATTTTTCTTTCTTTTTTAAACTGAGGTCAGGAAAGTTTGGTTAGCTATGTCTTTTACTTTGCAAACACTGTCTTCATTGGTCCATCAAAGTTACCCCTTTTGCTTGCTTCCTCTCTCCCTTTAAATCTTCAGTTCCCCAGGTCCCTTTCCCTGCTTTATAGGCATCTTCCTGAAGACATATAAGTAGTATCTTTAAAAACATTTCTTGACATCCTCAGGGAAATGGTGCCAGGAACCCCTGGGGAAACTAAAATCCATGAATGCTCAAGCCTCTCATATAAAATGGTATTATATTTGCATATTACCTATGCACATCCTCCCACATACTTTAAATCATCTCTAGACTACTTGTAATACCTATATCAATATGAATACTATGTAAATAGTTGTTGTATTTGGGGAGAATACCAAGAAAAAAATTTGCACATGTTTAGTACAGATGCAATATTTTTCCGAATGTTTTCTATCCACAGTTGACTGAATTCACAGATGCAGAACCCACATTCACAGAGGGACAACTATATTCTTTGCATTTGTATAATACATAGTGTTGCTTTATGCATATGTGTTTTTCGTTTACATAAATAGTATTATGCTATAAATGTCATTCTCCTTATGCTGTTCACTCAAGATTCTTTTTAAAGATCTACGTATGGTGGTGTACATGCACTTAATTTTTTCTTCTAACAGCCTTGTAATGTTCTATGATGTACATGCACCTCATTTTTCTCATCAGTTCTTCTAATAATAGACACCTAGGTTGCTTCTATCTCCCTCCTTTTGTTAAAAAAAAAAATCCTCCTGTGTGTCCTTTACAGATCTGTGCATGAGTTTTTCTTAGCTATAATCCCAAGGGTGGATTGCTGGGTCATGGGGCATCTGCATACTTAATTCTACAAGATATTGCCAAAATGCTTTCAAAATACATGCCTTCAGCAAAGATTTATTGAAACCATCCACATTGCAAGCACTATTCTTGTCATAGGAGATTTAGCAGTGAGCAAAGTGCCTGTTCTCAATGAGCCTGTAGTTGAGTGCAGGTGATTGCAATGACTAATAAGTACATAACAAATTATCATGTAATGGAACATGCCATGAAGAAAATACAGTTGAATAGGTGTCAGAGAATGACATTTTAGGTATTTTAGATAAAGTCATCAGAAAACCTCTCTGAGAGGTGATATTGGGTAAGAGGTCTGAATGAAGCAAAAGAATAAGCCATAAACTGGGTCTGGATAAGAACATTGCAGGCTGAGAGAACAGCAAGGCAGGGAGGTGGGAACAGGTCAGTATAAGTTAACAGCAGGAGGACGGTGCTTATAGTTTTAAAGCAATGGATTTCAGTTCAACCATAATGCTGGTGAAGTGCTTAGCACAGTGCCAGGCACCATGTAAGTATTCAGTTCCAGTAAGCTATTACTATTACTGGAGGACAATGATTAGATTGGAGGCTTGGAAAAGTCCTTTTCATTAAAGAAGGAAGGAGCATGGGCAGACTAGAGGCCCATGAGAGAAGCCTGGAGCCTGGATTGAACCAGTAGGGTTTTAATTTAGTGTTGTTTAGATAGTCCTAAGAATTTCTTTCTTTGTTCTCTGAGCAATCCTTTGGACCTGGTTTTGGAGACAGCAGTTGAGCTGATGATTCTCATCAATCCTGATCCCCAGAAATAGTGTAGCCAGGGTGTGATCCTAATGGAAGAGGAATTTTCTCCAAAGACTGAGGAGGTACTCGGAAGATAAGGAGGCCTACGGTACACCCCTTTGCTCATTGGGAATTTACAGTGAACAGCATCTTGGCAAGATGTTCGAGTAAAATGCCCAAATGTTCAGCTAATTACTTGGGTCTGAACACAGCTGAACAAATCCACCTTCCCATGTCACTGCCAGAGGTTTGAGCAACTTCATTCTGGATGTAGTTCAACAACACACACTGAAGACTGGCCAGGAGGGACATTTTTCACTTTCCTGCTTCCTCCTAGTACTATAGTATAGTACTTACCTACAGGTTTCATGAGTGCCATAGAAAATATGAAGAGTTATCCAGCCACACTAGAAATCAGTGTGATGTGATTACAAACAGAAATGAGGGGGCATTTTTCATCCACTAGGTTGGCAAACATCAAAGGGGTTGATAATGTATAGTGTTGGAGAGAACAAGTGGGAAATGGGCACTGTTGTATGACTTGGTGGGGAATTTAATTGGCAAAGACATTTTGGAGGGCAATTTGGCAGCTTCTAGCAACATTTAAAAATGGTCAGATCCTTTGGCCCAGCAAGCCATCTTTCAAGCCAGACTCTATAAACTCTATCCCACAGACATACTTATGCATGTACTCAAAGATATAGTAAAAAATGGAATTGATCTAAATGTCCATCCAAAGGGGAGTGGTTAAATAAATTTGTGACATATCTGTGCAATGGAGTCCTTGGTATATACAGACAGGGGAAGAAATGAAAGTGTGATTTATAATATGTAGGATAGAATCCCATTAATTTATATATAAAGGAAAGCTACACATGTTCATTTACATGTGTAAACACTTTTGTAGAAGGTCTTTTCAAAGAACACAATTCAGTTGTTAACTCCAACTACTCCCAGGGGAGGAAAGTAGAAAAGGGCAAGGGTGGTTTGAGAAGTTTCCTATATTACTTTTAATTTAGCACTCATGAATTATACTAAGATTTAAAGACAGTTTGATAAGACAAACAGAAACTAAGGGACTGGATGGCATTTGTACTTAATGTACTTCATCTTTCTCCTTCTCTCTACCATGACCCTGCTCATCCTTTCAAACCCTTGAGCCTTTTCTCTTCCTTGGCAGAGGACAAAGCCTGAATCCTGAGAGGCTCTTACTGTGGCTGATAGCTCTGTGAGCTGTTAATTATTCATGCTAATGGAAGGGGTTGGAGGCACAGATAATGCAAAATCAAGGAGAGTAAATCTTTCAGAGTCTAGGCTACTCCCCTCTTGGATCCTCTGGGAACCCCTTGCATACTGTAGGTATTTATTCAGCAATAAATATTGACCAATAAGGGTTGATATTTGTCCCTGCAACTTCAAGTCAACTACATCCTCTGACTTGCAGATTCACACCCCTGGGCAGTGCCTTCCTCAGATCTTGACTACCCCTGCTAGTTGGGTCATGACCTCTGTAGAGGGTTCCTATAAGGACTGTCAAGTTCCGGTCATTACCCACCAATGAGCTATCCCCTTTATGTACAAAACAAAGATGTTGCGAGTCCTTGTTATTTTCTTGTTTCTACATACACTGAGCTGGTGGCTTTGCCTCTCTAGCAAATTTTCAGCCAGTTTATGCTCAGAAAGTACAAAGAAATCAAAGCAAGAAATTCATGTCTATTGGAATGGGTACAATAAAACAAGACTGACAACTGCAAATACTGATGAGAATATGGTGCAATCAGAGCTTATACATTGCCAGTTGGACTGTAAAATGGTACAGCCACTTTGGAAAACTTGCAGTTTCTTTATAATCACACATCTAATCCTATGACCCAGCAATTTTATTCCCAGCAATTCCATTTACCCAAAAGAAATGAAAATATAGGTTCACAATAAGACTTATACATGAACATGGAGAACAGCTTTATTTTCCATGGGCACAAACAAGAACCAATCAAAATGTCCATCAATAAGAAAATTAATTAACAAATTGTGGTATATCTGTATAAGCAACTACATTCGACAATGAAAATGAATTAGCTGACAGTTTGTGCAACAATATGGATAAATCTCAAATTAACTACTGTATAATTCTATTTTTATGAAATTCCAGAACCAGAAAATTTACTTTATCTCAACAGAAGTCAGAAAGTGATTGCTTATGGGGCTGGGGATCATTGACTAGAAAGCCATGTAAAATCTTTCTCATAGTTCTGGGGGCTGGAAATTCAAGACAAAGATGTCCACAGGGCTGGTTTCTGCTCAGACCTCTCCCGTTGGTTCAGAGATGGCTGTCTTCTCACCGTGTTTTCACATAGTCATCCCTCTCTATAACCTAATCTTTTCTCATAAGGACCCATGTCCTATTGGATGGGGCCTAATATAATGTCCTCAACTGAACTTCATTACCTCTTAAAGGCCTTATCTTCAAGAAGAGTCACATTCTAAGGTACTAGAGACTAAGTTATCGACAATGGATAGGGGGCACAAAACTCAACCCCTAGCAATAACTGTGCATTTTATTATATGCAAATTGTTTCTCAGTAACAAATTAAAAAGGACCAGGGAAGTAAGCCTCCCCATATTCTTGTATGTAAATGAGAACTGGGCATTGATGAACAATGAGCATGTTTGTCATCCAATGTCAGAAGCTTAGTGAAAGAGTTAAAATAACACAGCAGCCAACATTTATTGAATGCAGCCCTTTTCATGTATTAACCAATTTAATCTTTGCAAAAATTCTATGAAGTGTAGTTGTCATTGTTATCCCATTTTTAGATGAAGAAACTATGTCGTGAAGAGGCTAAACAGTTTACTTAAGGTTGCACAGGTATAAAGTGGTCAAGCCATGCATGATTTGAATCCTAATAGGCTATGTCCAGAGCCTGCACAACCACAGCTCAATTAAGCCCCATGGGTTAGAGAAGGGATCACTACTAATTAGATACCTGGAAGGGCAGATGTGGCCAGAAATGATGGGACACTTCTGAAGAACAGAGGAACCCCAGATCGCTGTGTTTCCTACTGTTATGGCTTGTGTGGAGATGTCCCCCCAACCAAAGTCTCATGGGGCTTTTTCAAAGGTGGCTGGATCTAGAGTGTATGATTGATTCGTGGTGCAATGATAGGAATAAAAGTGCTGGGATTAAGGGTGTGTGGTTACTAAATTAATCCACTGACTGGTTTGGCATCATCCTAATCCCAGTAGCCTAGACAGAATACAAAAGGGGCAGAAAAAAAGCAGCTAAGGGCCCTTGCTCACTTACCTTGCTGTCCTCTGCCCACCATGACCCATTTCTCTTCTGTGATGCCCCTCTGCCATGCCAAGCTGCCCTGGAGCCAGCCAATTATGGACTGAAACCTGTATAAACTGTGAGCTAAATAAACCTTTCCTCCTTTAACTTTGGGTGTTGGGGTATTTTATCTCAGCAACAAGAAAAGTAACCAAGACACCTACCATAGTGTTTGATACATAGGGAATTTTCAATATTATTTCTGAATGCACTTGACAGATTCTTTGCCTATTACTTGCATGTTCTCTTCTTAGGGGATCCAGTCTCACCTGTAACTCAGAAGATCCCTAACATATCTGTGTATGTGTGTGCACACTCACACGTGCTAACTTTTCATTAAAATAAACTATACATAGAGAAAAGTGCACCATCCCCCCATGCCCCTTTCCAGACATCATCCATAACACCAAGCATAATTTTGCCCTTACATAGCATGGATGTTTTTTGCCTTCTTTATTAGTTTCTCAGGGGAGTTATAACAAAGTGGGCGGCCGTCTTAAGCCACCACAAAGTGGATGACTTAATAGAAATTTGTTGTCTTACAATTTTGGAGACTGTAAATTCAAAATCAACATGTTAGCATGGCCATGATCCCTTTGAAACCTATAAGGGAAACTCCTTGCTTGTCTTTTCCCAGCATCTGGTGGTTTGCCAGCAAGTTTTGATGTTCTTTGGCTTGCAGGGGCAGTGCTTCATCTCTGCCTTTGTCATCATGTGACATTCCCCACTGTGTACCTGTTCCTCTGTGGCTCTTATCTTATTAGAACATCAGCCATATTGGATTAAGGTTCCATCCTACTTCAGTATGACTTTATCATAGGAATTACATCTGTAACCACCCTATTTCCAATTAAGGCCACGTTCTCAGGTACAGAGGGTTAGAACCTCAAAACAGTTTTCTGGGGGGAGTAGGGGGATATAATTCAATCCTTACATCATCCAAATGAAAAAAAAAAAAGAAATTGTACAGGATAACATTTCTATGACCGACTGTTTTTACTCAATACAATGTTCATGAGATTCCTTCATCTTGTACTATGTAGTTCTGCTATTTTAAATCTCGTTTGTTATGGTTTAGATTTAAAATGTTCCTTAAAAGCCTCACATTCAGAAGTGGGTTTCTGAAAGGTGATTAGATTGTGGGGGCTCTACACTCATCAGTGGATTAATCCATTGATGAGTTCATAATTGACTGTATTGTTCAGAGGTGAGCACTATTTGAAAGAGGCTGATCACTGGGGGCAAGACCTGAAGGGTGTATTCTTGTCCCCAGCTCCTTCCTTCTCTTTCTGCTCCCTGGCTGCCATGATGTAAACAGCTTTCTTCCACCATGCATTTCTTCTGCTTGGAATCAGCCAACTTTGGACTGAAGCCACTGGAAACTGTGAGCCAAATAAATCTCTTCTTTAAATTGTGGATGTCAGATATTGTGTCCCATTGATAGTAAAGTGACGAAAACATCATTGTTGTATAGTATTCTGGTTTTTGGAGATACCAGTGTTTATTTATCCATTATATTACTGATGAAATTTGGGATAGTTTCCTGTTGATGTTAGTGCTGTTATGGACATCAGCAATACATAGTTTAGTGAATTTATGAGTATATATGTGGGAGTGTGTTTTAGTTACTTTTCTCTCGTTGTTGGGACAGAATACCCGACACCCAAAGTTAGGGGAAGAAAGGTTTATTAGCTCACAGTCTGCAGAGGTTTCAGTCTATAGTCCGCTGGGTCTGAGGCGGCGGGGCTGGCGTGGCGGACTCACAGCCGGCCGCAAAGTAAAGTGAGGAAAATGCAAGGAATGTATGCAAATCAGCAATGCAAACAAGCAGCTAGTTAAGCTTCTTCCTGTATCTATCTAGGCTACCTGCCCTCAGGGCAGCCCACACTCTAGATCCAGCTATCTCTTAC
>PVJO010006058.1:45895-92748 GCA_004026905.1 Hystrix cristata | reverse complement strand
CCCCAGCACCAAAAAAAAAAAAAAAAACCAAACATTAGTCAGCCGGGCATGGTGGTGCACGCCTGTAATTCCAGCACTCAGGAGGCTGAGGCAGGAGGATCGTCACAAGTTCGAGGCCACCCTGGGCTACATTACACAGTGAGCTCAAGGCCAGCCTGAACTACATAGCAAGACCCTGTCTCAAAAAAAAAAAAAAAATTACTTGCTTAGGGGCTGGGGATTTAGCTCAGTGGTAGGGCTGTCTCAAACAAAACAAAACACAACAAAACAAAATGACATTAGTTGGGTTGGGGATTTAGCTCAAGTGGTAGAGTGCTTGCCTAGCAAGTGGAAGGCCCTGAGTTCAAGCCTCAGCATCCCCCTCCCAAAAAAAAAGAAAGAGAGAAAAAAAGACATTAGCCATATATTAAGAGGTGTTTTAATATCTTTTCAAACAATATTGGCCAGGCATGATGGCCCACACATGTAATCCCAGCAGTCAGGAAGCTGAGGCAGAAGGATCGCTGCAAGTTTGAGGCCAGCCTGGGCTACACAGTGAGTTCAAGACCAGCCTGAACTGGGTAGCAGGATCCTGTCTCAAAAAGACGAAATAACAAAACAAAAAACAAAACAAACAAACAAAAAAAAACACAGAACCTTTATTTTAAAATAGAAGGAACATTGCAGATATTTTCAAAAGGAAATTCAAATGAGTGTACTGGAAGGCCCTGAAAAGTATTCACCAAATCAGTCTAATAATACCTAGATTCTGCTCTCACTTGGGTTTGGGAGGGGAGCTTTTGGTGGTTTTTATTTTTATTTATTTATTTATTGGTTTTTTGAGACAGGATTTTCCCATGTAGTACAGGCTGGACTCAACTCAGATCCTCCCAATTGCTGGGATTACAGGCATCAGCCCCAACAACACGTTGTTAGCAGTTTCGATACTAAAATGAGGATGACTGTCCTATACAATACCAGCTCTACAAGGATTTTTAAAATACATAAAACCCAAAGCATGTTGAGTATTTTTAATGATGACAATATTCAAACACAGTTATTACAGCACTATTCTACCATTTTCAGATTCTATGAAGCACAGGAGTTGCTAGTATGACAGTATATATTAATATCACACATGACTAGAGAAATTCAGATGGAATCCCAATCACTCATTTTTAAGCACTTACGTGAATAGTAGCCTGAGGATTATCTATCTTATTACCCATTAGCAGTAGGTTATCTGTTGTTTTAAATGTTTGAGGGCTTAGAGAAACCATACAGCTTTTCTCTATCTTTGATAATCCTTTCCCCGTGGAACAGATAACTGCACCACTTGAAAGTATATTTAGCTTCTCCTTTCAGCACACCTCTCTCTAAATGTTTTTCCATTTCCCTTCACATTTGTATACTCTCCTTCAAGCGTCTTATTTTTCCTTCTTCTTTCTGCCCCTTTAACTTTCACTTTAAATCCTAAACCATCTAGAATGAGACTACCGTAAACTATTTCTTTCAAAAACGCATTCTGGATCTTACAAGTTATTGACACATTAATCCCATTCATTTAGCATTACCGCTACTATTTCTCAACTGTCACCTTCCCCTTCTCTCTCCTTAGTCCTCCCCTTCCAAATGCCCGTTTTCTCGCCACTTTTAGCTCTCTTCAGATCACTGTCCTGTATTTTCCTCCCGCTAATACCAGTTTCTGTCTACAGCAGGTTTTCCCAAATAACCCCCACTTCCCGCGACTCTCCGGCCGCCACCACGACCCTCTGGGATCGCCCGGGTTTGGCTGCGGCCCCTCACTCTTCCCCACAGGCCCCGCACGGTGTGGAGAACGCTCCTCACTCCCGCGCCCCCGAAACGTGTCTTCCCTGAAGACCTCCAGCTTCCCCTCCCCACTCCCAGACCCTCCTAGGTCTCCGGCCGCCGGCAGAGCCGCTCCTTCCCCGGCCGAAGTTTTCGGACACTCCCGCTGCCCGCGCCCTCCGCGCCGGCGCCCTCCCTCGCCCGGCCCTCTGACCTGCCTCTGCGCCTCCCGCAGCCCCTGCAGCCGCTGGCCCAGCTCCCGCCGGTAGCTCTGCGCCGCCTCCACGTTCTCGCGGGCCTCCTGCAGCAGCAGCTCGGGCTCCGGTTCCATGGCGCCCCTCATCCGGCCGCGCTGCCGGAGGCTGAGGGCGCGGGCTGCGGACTGACTGAACCCGGCGCCGGCGAGCAGCCCCGCGCTGTCTCCCGCCGGCGGAAACGCCGCTACGCCACGCCCTGTCCCGCCACGCCCCGCGGCGGCCTTGATTGACAGCCGCGCGGTACCGCCTCCAGCGTGCGGCGTCCGGGCCCCAGGGCTCCCAGTGAGAGGCTCGGCGGGGCTCTGGTTCCTGCGGCCGCGCGGTGCCAGCTGTGGGATTGCTCCGGAAACGCAGGGAGACCGTCCAGATGACTACGAGCGCATGGCTGAGGGCTTTTCCACGTTTTATCTCCTGCTTGTCTCAGCTACAGCCCAGTTTTTTATCTCCTTGCACAGAGGAGGAAAGTGAGGGACAGAGAGAGGATAACAACTTTCCCACGTCAGCGTTGGAACCCAGATCTTACTGCGAGCCACCCGGCTGCGGCAGGCGTTCTGGGCAGATTCAGTGACCCAGGCGCCCCGCCCAGAGGCTCGTAATGTAAGGAGGGAGCCGAGGGAAGCCAAGGTGATCCGCAGCACAGCAATTCTTGGCACAAGTCCAAGACAGGCTTTGGCGAATTTTTTTTCTGTAAGGACCATGTAGTAAATATTTGGGGCTTGCCGGGCCATAAATTATCTTCACAATGTAGTAAATGGGTGTGACACTATGCAATAAAGTCTTCCGATCTTGGCCTTGTGCCTGTATTCCCAGCTACTCAGGAGGCTGAGTCAAGAGGATCATTTGAGCCCAGGAGCTTGACACCAGCCTGGGCAACACCATAAGACCCAACGTATAATAAGAAACAAAAATCTAGTGGACACTGAAATTTGAATATAACTTAATTTTCACATACCACAAAATGGTCTTTGCATTTTTCTCCAGCTGTTTTTTCTTTTTCTTGGCTCGTTTTGTTTGTTTTGAGACAGCGTCTCACTATGTAGTTCAGGTAGGCCTTGAATTTACTACGTAGCTCAGGCTGCCTTCAAATTCAGGACAATTTGCCGCCTTAGACGTGTGCCACTGCGCCCAACTTCTCCAGCTATTTCCAGAGGAATAATGATATCTTAAAAATAAGAACCTAGGGGCTGGGGATTTAGCCCAATGATTAGAGTGCTTGCCTTGCAAGCACAAGGCCCTGAGTTCGATCCCCAGCACCACAAAAAAAAAAAAAAAGAACCTAATAACCTAAATTTAAAACAGTGACACTTACACTAGGTACTGCAGTAACTTTATGTAGTTGTGACTTAATGCTGCATCTATGTGGTTGTTTACAGTGCTGGCTGTCATAAGCAAAAGACACAATGTATTGTGGTCTGTAAGCTTGTGTAATGGCCTGTAAATTTGTGTAATTTTGGATAAATTTTAATAAAAATCTATTTAAAAAAGGTAAAAATCATTTGTTGAAAGTCGTATAAAAACAGGTTATGGGGGGGTTGGGGATTTAGCTCAAATGGTAGAGCGCTTGCCTAGAGTTTGCATAAGCCCTGAGTTCGATTCCCAGCACCAAAACAGAAACAAAAACAAAACCAGGTTATAGGTTGGATTTGGCCCGTAGGCCGTATCTTGGTAACCTCTAGCCCAGGATGTCAGAGCTGAAAAATGCCTCAGCCAAGACTGGGTAGAGAAAGTGATTTGCACAGTTATACAATGACTCCCTACTAGAAGCTAGATTCCGCTTGTTCTGGACCAAACAAGGCTCTTTCTATTATGTTGTTTTGTGCTAAGAAAATGACACTTGGATTTAGAGAAAATTAGGAAAGGATAGCCTTCTGGAGAAAACTGAATGTAAGCATTACTCTGAAGATAAGATAGTCTGGCCCTTAGTGGGTACTCAACATCTGTTGAATGAAAATATTATTACCTAACTAGAAAAGAATGAGAAAAAGAGCTTATAATCCCAGCACATGGGAGGCTGAAGCAGGAGAATCATGAGTTTGAGACCAGCCTAGACTATAGAATAAGACCCTGAGTTTGGGGTGGGCCTTGAAAGGCCAGCATAGTGCTACATATCTGAAATTCCAGCACTCTGGGAGGCTGAGGCAGGGGGATTGCAAGTTTGTTTGAGCCCAAACTGGGCAATTTAGTGAGATCCTATCTCAAATTTAAAAATTAAAAGGGCTGGAGATGTAGCTTAGTGCAAAGGCATGGGGCTCATTCCCCAGTACTGTGAAAGAAAGAAAGAAAGAAAGAAAGAAAGAAAGAAAGAAAGAAAGAAAGAAACTAGGTAGGAAAGAAAATACTAATTTAGAGATATGAAGACAAGTGGCACATTAGCTTTTCATTACTATGACCTAATACCTCAGAATGTAACTTAAAAGAGGAAAGGTTTATTTTGGCTCATGGTTTCAGAGGCTTCAGTCCATGGACGGCTGGTTCCATTGCTGTAGGCCTTAGGAAATGCAGAACATCATGGTGGAAGGCTATGGTGGAATAAATCTCCTTCCCTCATGATATCTGGTAAGCAGAGAATGAAGGAAAAAGCCAGACAGGAAGGGACTGGGATCATATATAGTACCCAAGGGGTTGCCAGCTGCTGGGGGCCTTAGCCACATGTAAGATGGAAACTCAAAAATGACTAATTCTTCAGTCATTTCCACTGTTGGTTTTTGTTTGTTTGTTTTTGTTTTTTGTTTTTAGACAGGGTCTCACTATATAGTTCAGGCTGGTCTTGAATTCACCATGTAGCCCAAGCTGGCCTCAAACTCACAGAAATCCTCATATCTCAGTCTCCCGTGTGCTGGGTTTACAGGTGTGTGCCACCACATCAAGCTTCAGTCCTTTCTGTATTCCTGATGACCAGGGCAGGGGGGCATGGTGGCACACACCTGTAATCCCAGCACTTGGGAGGCAGAGGCAGTAAGATCCCCACAAGTTCAAGGCTACCCTGGGCTACATAGTGAGTTTAAGGCCAGCCTGGACTATATAGCAAGACCTTGTCTCAAAAAAAACCCCCAAAACCCAATAAATAAATATTGCTGATGACTTGGCCATCATCCATCCTCTTCTTCAGGGCCCTATAAAGGGGTGAGTTCGTATTTAAACCACCAAGATGTTACCAACTGGCTCAGGGTTCTTTTGCTTAATTCACATAGAAATCATGAATAGGTCAAGTGTAGCTCCTGTATTGAGTATTAACAAGCCTGAGCTTTTGTGTCAGCAGCTATCTGCAGTTAGTGGCCCTCCTCACTATTTGGAGTCAGCAACTACCAGCAGGCCTCAGGAGCTACTCTGGTCACCAGATACGGGGGCCACTTGCACGTCTCTGCTGTTCTCCATTCTGTTGCTCTCTGCCTGCTGACTGCCTTCAGCATTACTAGCCCTGACAGCAGGCTGCTTTCAGTGACAGCAAACTTGTGTTAACCAGCTGTTAGTGTACCTGCTTAGCATACTTTACTCAAGGTAGAAAGCAAGAATGCGGGGCTGGGGATTTAGCTCAGTGGTTAGAGTGCTTGCCTTGCAAGCCCAGGCCCTGAGTTCAATCCCCAGCACCAAAAAAAAAAAAAAAAAAAAAAAAAAAAAAAAAAAAAAAAAAAGCAAGATGGCAAAAATGCGCCATCTGAAAGAGGCATTATTAGGACTTCTGCTACAGCATTAGGGGGAATCAGCACACAGCTGATCCATTAAGGGTAGGGAAAAAATTGCTTATATATAGAAAAAAAAAGAGGAGTTGGTGATATAGCTCAGTGGTAGAGCAAATAAAAAAGAAAAGAAAAAAAAGGCTCGCACATGCACAGTGCCAGACATTTTTTTCTTGCAGTACAAGGATTGAACCCAGAACCTTCACACTGAGCTACATCCCCACATTCCTAGCCCTTTTTAGTTTATTTTTCATTTTCAAACAGGATCTCACTAAATTGCCAAGTGGCCCAAGCTGGACTTGAATTTGTAATCCTCCTCCGTCAGCTTCCTAGAGTGCTGCGATTATAGGTGTGTACCAGCATGTTCAATCACACTTTTCTGTTTGCTCATGGGTAGCAGAGGGGCTCCTCAAGGACCTGATTGAGGAGGGCTGCAGAGGGATGAAATCATCTAGTGGGGTTTCAGGGTGGAGTCCATCACTGAAGCTTGTTTCCCTGAAAGCAAATGTCTCCTGGAGCAGCCATGTGACATCTGATGTAGCTGTGGCTGGTTGCAAGACATTTCGGACAGATGTACAAGAAAAGTAAAAAGTTCCTTGAGGAGTGCCAAGCCCTTCTCTCCTGTTTCAAAGGTCAGGCCCCATTATCCACTCCTTTCAACTAGGCCACACCTCCTGTTTCCATACCCTCCCAACAATGACATCAAATTGTGATCTCATTGGAGGATTAAACCACTGATCACATTAGAGCCCTCATGAGTCAACAAATTCCCAAAGCCCATCGGCAAGCAAGCCTTCCACACAATGAGCCTTCTAGGGGACATTTGGATCCTAAAACATAACAAGTGGACTTTTTCATAAAGAATAGACTAGGGGCTGGGGATTTAGCTCAGTGGTTAGAGTGCTTGCTTTGCAAGTGCAAGGCCCAGAGTTCAATACCCGGCACCAAAAAAAAAAAAAAAGAATAGACTAGTACCTGGGTACAGTGGTGCACATCTGTACTCCTAGCTACTTGTGAGGCTGAGGCAGGAGGATCACAGGTTAGAAGCTAGCCCAGGCAACACAGTGAGGCCCTGAGACAGGCCTCAAACTTGCTTATTTGTCACAGGCTGATCTTGAACTCAAGATCCTCCTGCCCAGGCTCCTGGGCACTACTGGTATGTTCCACCACATCCAGTTTTTTATAAAAAGACGTTTTGATTTTAATAAAAACATATTGAAAGTTTTTGTATGTGCAGTGTCATTTGCAAAACAATGTTTTAGGAAGATAAATAAATGTTCAAAAGGCAGAGTTCATGTCTTCTTAAAATAGGACTTAGCATCGAGTAAATTCTCAATAAATAATTGTTCAGTGAAATGAATATACACAGGATAAAGGGAGGGTGAGACTAAATAATAAAAAATACAGCATCAGTTGAGGTATGATAAGATGGAGACTTGAATTAGAATGGTGGCTGTTACAGAGGTTTGACAATGAGAGAGTAGATAGTCAAGTGTTTTGGGGGAATAGGAGGACTTAGGCAAGACTGATTCCATGAAAAACAGGATTTATTAAAATTTTTTTTGTTTTTTTGTTTGTTTGTTTTCTTTTGGTGCCGGGGATCAAACTCAGGGCCTTGCACTTGCTAGGCAGGCGCTCTAACCACTGGGCAAAATCCCCAGCCTATTTAAGTGTTTTTGAACAAAATTTATTCTGTTAGCTAAAACTGCTTGAACGGAGTTGGCTTCACACCTAAAATCTTTACTACATGATTTGTTTTTTCTTTTTGGTACTGGGGTTTGAACCCAGGGCCTTGGCACTCAGCTATAGCCTCAATCCTTTCTTCATATTTAAAATTTTTTGGGTTTTTTTTTTTTTTTTTTTTGGTGCTGGGGATCAAACTCAGGGCCTTGAGCTTGCTGGGCAAGCACTCTAACCACTGAGCTAAATCTCCAGCCCCAGCCCCATTTTTAAAATTTTGAGACAGGGTCTTACTAATGTGCAAAATTGCCCAGGCTGGGCTCAAACCTATGATCCTCCTGCTTCGACCTTCTGGAGTGCTGGGATTATGCGTGTATACCACCATGCCTCACTGGAGTATTGTGGTTTTAGTTTTGGAGCAAAAGTTCCTAAACAAAAATCCTCTTGTCTGTAATAGAGAGGAAGAGAGTTTGTAGTGGCAATGACCGATACCAGCTGGCCTTCAACAGGATTTTACAGAGTCCTCCCACCCCTGTGCTGGGGATAGAGTCCAGGGCCTCCTGCATTACACCCTCAGTGCAAAGAAATTTTGTGTGTGTGTGTGTGTGTGTGTGTGTGTGTGTGTTTGGCAATACTGGAGATGAAGCCTAGCGCCTTGCACAGAGTGGGCAAGTGCTCTACCACTGAGTTACACTCTCAGGTCCTACCAAAAACAATTAAAAGCTGGGTGAAGTGGCTTGTAACAGTAGTCACAGCTACTTGGGAGGCTTATGCAAGGGGATCATTTGAGCCCACAGGGTTTGAGAACAGCCTGAACAACACAGCAAGATGTTCATCTCAAAAAAATAGATACTCAATGGCTGGAGATGTAACTCAGTGATAGAACTCTTACCTTTCATGTATAGGAGACTCTAGGTTCCATTCCCCAGTACTGCCAAAATAATTTTTTTGCCAAAATATTTTTTAAAATGAGATAACTACAATCTTGATTTGTATATCCTAAATTTTTATTAATGCTCCATTTTTAAAATACATATTTTGGGGGCTGGGAGTTAGCTCAGTGGTTAAAGTGCTTGCCTTGCAAACACAAGGACCCAAGTTCGATCCCCAGCACCAAAAAGAAAAACAAATAAAATAAAATAAAATACGTATTTTGTTGTGGGCGGTGGTGCTACAGATTGAACTACCTTGAGCAGGCTAAGCACATACTCTACCACTGAGCCCACAGATTTTTTAAATTTGAAAATTCAAAAAAAAGGGAAAGAATAAAACTCAGATTCACAAAAATCTCAAAGTTGCAGAAAAATTTCAAGTATAGTGCGTGAAATATTTTCTCTTTCTTTTCTTTTTCCCCCTCCCCCTTTCTTCTCCCTAGGGATTGAACTCAGGGCCGTCACATTGAGCTACATCCCCATGGCCTCTTGATTTATTAAGAACGACCCTAAACATCTTTAATATCTGTTTGCATCTTTTACAGAAGTCCACTACAGCTTGAGTCTCCCTAGATTTCCTATCCATGCCCTGGTCCATCTTGAATTCTTTTGGATGCCTTCAGTTGTAAGTTATGAAAATAATTAACTCAAACCCTCCCAGAAAAATGAGGGAATTCATTTAGGTTCCACTCAAAGTTCAAGCTTCCCAGCACTCTGCTATTTGAGAGCTCTTTTTGGGAGGGGGCGGTGCTAGGAATCAAACTCAGGGCCTTGTACTTGCTAGGCAAGCGCAAAACCACTGAGCTAAATCCCCACTGTTGTGATGGTTAATCTTGATTATCAACACAATGGTTTGAGAGATGCCAAGGAGATTAATCAAGCAGACTTCTGGGTGTGTTTGAGTGGGTCATGGGGCCACCATCCTGGGGACTATACCTAGTGCCTGGTCCTTTCCTCTCAGATTCTTTCCCTGTCTCTCTTCTTCCTGCCCCCATGAAATGAATGGCTTTGCTCCTCTGTGTCCTTCTGCCATGATATTTCCACCAGTCCACCATGGACTGAAACCTCTGAAACTGTGAGCCAAATGAACCTTTTCCTCTGTAAGTTGTATATGCCAGGTATTTTGTCCCAGTAATGGAAAAGTGATTAATACAAGGTGGGAGGAAAAGTATGGAGGGTGATATATTAGGAAAGTTAAATCATTAACCACCTCAATAGGTTTTCCAGGTCTTTTTTTTTTTTTTGGTGCTGGAAATCGAACTCAGGGCCTTGTGCTTGCAAAGCAAGCACTCTAATCACTGAGCTAAACCCCCAGCCCCCTCAATAGGGTTTTAATGAATACTGCTTAAAATTATTAAATCTAAAAATAGCTTTATAAGCATATTATGGTGTTTAAAAATAAGGCGCTACTTATAATGCTGGAGAGTTTTCCAAATAGCTGCCTCTAGATTATATACCTGTAGTATAAAACAGAAATCAGTTATTTTTGATAACAAGTTTTGTCATGTTCTTTGACATTTTTAACCAAGTATAGGCATCACTTTGATAAATATAAATACTTAATAATTTGTAAACATGCGGGTCAGCTCAGAGTCCTGCCTTGGAACTTGTTGAATGAAGCTATTGAGAAGGGAAGAAAAGGAAATAAAAGTAGTGGTTGTCCAGATGGGGAAGATAATCTAAAATGACATGGACATTCTGTAAATAGCGAATTACTTTACAAATGTGAGAATTTATTTAAATCAAAATTGACAAATGCCATGAGCTCCTAAATAAGAGTTACATAAAACACTATATATCTAAAGATAAAACTGGCTGTGGTAGTACATGCCTGCAATTCCAGCACTTAGGAGGTTGAGGAAGGAGGCTCACCATGAGTTTGAGGCCAGCTTCAGCTATATAGTGCATTCAAGACCAGCCTACATACAGCCTACATACAAGACCAGGACTACATACTCTCTCAGAAAGCACAAAACAAAACGAACAAATAAAAAACCAAAAACTAAAAATAAACTCAGTGTAAATGCTTAACTCAATGTAATTTAAATGCTTTGTAATTCAAAAGAATAAAAACCACTACAGATATATCCAACAGCCTTACAATTTTTCCTTATGTATTCTGAAGAAATACACAAGTGTTCAAGGAGACATGGACAAAACTGTTCATTGACTACTCATTAACAGAGAATTTGAGACAATCCAAACGTTAATCACTAAGGAAATGAATAAATAAAGTGCATACTTGGATGGAATGTTGAAGAAAGAAAGGGAACGAATAAAATCTACATGTATCATGGATGGCTCTTGAAACCAACATTTTTGAGTGAAAAAATATCAAATTGCTGAATGATATTTAGTGTTACCATTCGTGTAAATAAAAACAAAACTGATGATTTTTCTATGGATACATATGTAAAAGTCTTTTTAAAAAGTCTTAGTTTAAAAAAAAAAGTCTTAGTAATAGAGCAGGGTATGGTGGCACGCGCCTGTAATCCTAGCACTCAGGAGGCTGAGGCGCGAGAATCATGAAATCCAGGCCAGCCTGGGCTACAAAGCAAGACTCTGTCAAAAAATAGAATAAAATAAAAAAAAAAAGAAAGACGAAAGAAAGAAAACGTTGGTGATAGCGTCTAGAACTGAGGAGAGGAAAGAAAAGACCCAAGTTTGACATTCTTTCACTAGGTAGCCGTAGTCAGATCATAACCTCACGGCGAAACTGGCTATGGGGCAGAAATTTGAATCTTCAAATTCCCGGCTGTTTTTAAACTCTGTGATGCATTCAGTCCCACCTCTTAGAGTTCGCCAAAGGACGTATTTTGGCCCGCTAGACTCGCCGTCTGCGCAGCCTCCAGAAAGCCTCAGTAAGCACCGCCCCCTGAGCTCAGGACGGCGCGAAAACCCAATTGACAAGAACTCCCGCCGAAGCCCCGCGGTGCCGCCTGCGTTCTGTGGGCTAGCTCGGCCTGGGCCTGAGTCCCGAGCACACAGCCTGGAGCTCCTGCCTCGACGACACTGTGTACTCGCCCGCCGCTTCCCAGGGGCCTCGCTGCCCGCGCTTTCTCACCGCGTCTTTCCGCGTTTGGCGCCGCGGACCTGGGCCCAGCGTCGGTTCTCGCTTCGCGCCGGTGGGCGCAGGGAAGCCTGAGACCGAGCCGGTGGCCTCCTGCAAGGAGCAGGCCGCTTCCATGGCCTCCAGGTGGGCTGGGGTGGACCGCGCAAGGTCCTAGGGGCTGCGATTCTGGAAGGCAGTGAGCATGGTGGGGGTCCTGGCCATGGCGGCCGCTTCTCCTCCTGTGAAAGACTACGATATTGAGGTGAGCGCAAGTATCTGTCAGGTTCCTTTCTTGGTTTGTTGCAAGATTGTGGGGTAGGCGAAAGGCGATCCTGAGTTTGTAATCTGGAAAGGGAAAGGAGGGACGTGATGAGGGGACCCAGGGTTACGACTTTATGTGGTTCAGTTGCCCAAGAGAGTCATTTCTTAGAGTCTTGATAAATCCTAGCAAGCATTGGGATTGTGAGATTTTTACGGAATCATGGTAAATCAGGATTTAAGAAAACACAGCCAGTTCTCGGATCTTGAAATGCTGGTGGAACGTGATGTTTTGGGCTTCTGACATGTCACGAAGGATCCCAGGGTCAAAGTTCTGGGTTGCTGAAATGGAATCATAGAACTTTGGTGTTGAAAAAGACCTTTAGGGAAAAAAAAAGAAAAAGAAAAAGAGAACGACCTTTAGGTTTGACTAGTCCATACACCTACAAGTCCTAGAAATTCTATTTAGAATCTCACTACAGGAATCGAGCAAATTACTTAATAAGGAAACTAATTTCTCATGCCTGCAGAGCTTAATATACTGCAGATGGGAGTCATGCTGATGTTCTCCTATATTTGTCACGTTTCAGTGACTAAAAGTTATTATGGTATTCTGTGCTTCGAAGTAGTGAGTTGGTTTCTTAAGATATATTGTACTTAGTTTCACACTCTTTCAATTTAGGTAGCATTCTCGCTGATGTCTTGGTGTCCTCGAAGTAAGCTGTGTATCCACTTAACTGTGGACTTTTTCGTTTTTTAAAATCAAGTAACTTTGTCTATTTTTATTTTTTTTTCTGTATTAGGGATTGAACCCAAGGCCTTCACACTGAGCTACATCCCCAGCCCTTTAGTTTTTTTCTTTTTTTTCTCCAGCCCCTTTAGTTTTTCTTTTAAGACCGGGTCTCACTAAGTTGCCCAGGCTAAGCTTGAACTTGTGATCCTTCTATCCCATTGCCTCCCAGAGTGCTGGGATTACAGGCATGCATCACTCCCTCTGGGAACTTTTGTCCTGTTGATAATAGCTGTTGTACTCATATTTGTGTGCTAAATCAAGTTTATTTCCCTGAAAATAAAACTGGGTCTCATATTATTTGCTCCAAAAGACGCATTAGTGTTTATTTTCAGGGGATGCCTAATTTTTTCATGTCCAGCAATCTACATTTATTCTAATACAGTCTTACATCTTCTGGAACATCATCATAGTTCTCCAAACCCTGAATTCTGCTCTGAATTTCTTTTGACTCCATTTCCTATAGAACCATTGGCCCCAATTTCTCTTGTCCAGCAATAGAGCTCTCCTTAAATGAGCACTTGTCTTTGTAGCCTGTTTGTAGTACATTGGCAACACAGCTGTCAGTAATTTTATCCCATGATTTTTTTTTTTTTTTTTTTTTTTTTGGTGCTGGGGATCGAACTCAGGGCTTTGTACCTGCAAGGCAAGCACTCTAACCACTGAGCTAAAATCCCCAGCCCAACCCAAGTCATGACTTTTTGCAGGCTAGGCTTCACAAAGTTTCTATTAAATCAAGTGTTAAGTGAAGAATCAGGAGACAGGAATGGCAACAAATATGATTACAGTTAAGAACGATGGTTCACACAAAAGTGATGAAAAATTACAGGCACTAGAATTCAGAAAACATTTTTTCCTTCACATGAATGTGTTGAGAATGCCTGAAGATTCATGTTAGATGCAACCACATCTGTTTTAAAGTGTGCACATTATTCATGCATTGTCTCTATACTCTGATTGGTCATTGAGCAACAAATCTTTTTTTTTTTTTTTTTTTTTATTGTGCTTGGGATCAAACCAGGGCCTTGTGCTTGCAAGAGAAGCACTCTAACCACTGAGCTAAATCCCCAGCCTGAGCAACAAATCTTGAGTGCATCTGTTCACATAGGCATTTACCTTTCCTCCAAAGGCACCTGCTTGGGTATTTACAAATACTTAATTATAATTTACAGGGCTGGAGATTTAGCTCAGTGATTAGAGTGCTTGCCTTGCAAGCACAAGGGCCTGAGTTCGATCCCCGGCACCACAAAAAAAAAAAAAAAATTATAATTTACATTATCATTTAAGTATTGTCAGTAATATTATTTATTTATATTTAATTATATATTAATATTATTTTATAATTTAATACATCCATTGTGTTTTGCACATGATGTACTAAATCATCTGTCTGGCTGATGATCTTTTTTTGGGGGGGTGCTGGGGATGGAACTCAGAGCCTTGCACTTGCTAGGCAGGTGTTCTACCACTGAGCTAAATCCCCAACCCCTAGCTGATGATCTTAACTGGGGCTTACTTTTGGGATAGGGCTTATATTTCAAGCATCTTGAAAATTTATGCCAGGGCTTTTTAATTTTTTTTTTTTTTTTATGTGAGACAGGGTCTCACTATGTAGTTCAGGATGGCCTTGAACTCACTGTGTAGCCCAGGCTGACCTTGAATTCACAGTGATCCTCGTACCTCAGCCTCCCTGGAATTACAGGCATATGCCACAATGCCCAGCAATAGTGATAGTTTTGTAATTTATTTTAATTTTCCAAAAACACATTCCCTCTTATTAAAAAAAAAAAAAAGCTGTTGAAGGCACACCTGTAATCCTAGCACTCAGGAGTGTGAAGCAGGAAGATCAGCTGGAGGCCAGCCTAGGTTACATAGCAAATTCAAGGTCAGCCTGGACTACATAGCAAGATCCTGTCTCAAAAAGACAATAAGACCAAAAAAGTCCTTGTTATCCTGGGCAAATTTATTCTAACAAATGTACTGAAAGAAGTTAAAAACTGATGGGAGGCTGTAGCTCAATGGTAAAGTATATATGCAAGGCCTTGGCTTCTATCCCCATCACCACAAAAAAAAAAAAAAAAAAAAGGCTAGGGATTTAGCTTAGTGGTTTGAGTGCTTGGTTTGATCCCCAGGTCACCCCCCCCAAGAAAAGAGATGGAGCTTTGTCTAACCAGTAAAGTGTTAAATGTTTTCTGTTTTTCTAGGCCAGGTTCAGGTAACTGAAGGGGCTTTGTAAGTAGTTTATATTTTCTAGAATTAAGGTATGCCACAATGCAGCGTAAAGTAAAATGGGAAATAACATTTTTCTGAGGACAAGCTTAGAAATTTCAGTCCAACAAGTTGTTTCCTTTCTCTGGTAGCAAGGTTGACTCATACCTGACTACTAGGCCACCATTCATAGGTGTAGTCAAGAAAACCTTGTACAGACTACCAAAAACAAGACCAGTGACTCCATCCTATGTTACAGTACACATTTCTCAATTAAAATCAACTGTGTTCAGGGTAAACTATACAGCCTTTGTAAGATCTATGCACTGCCCAAAACAGGATCACTGCCATTGGTAAACCTACAGCTATATGCTGTATCACATTCAAGATCTTCTGAAAGAGCGAGGCACAGTGGCATATGCTTGTAATTCCAGTACTTTCAGAGGCTGAGGCAAGAAGATGGCAACAGTGTTCAAAGTAGATTCCTTTTTGCTTCAGGGAGTTGGTTAATTTTCTGGTTATGATAATAAAATATAAGTTTTCCTTCCTAGTATCTGGTTTGTGGTTTTCCATCCTGAGCCTTATACTGTCCTCCCAGCAGCCACTGTCTCTCCTGGTCCTCCTTAACCATGCCTGGGCTCACTGAAGTCCCTGTTCAGCTTGCCTGGTATAGCGATCATTGCTGACTTTAAGATACTGATTTATGACCAGCTATATTATATATAACTATATTTTTATATATATATATATATATATATATATAAGAATCCACAGATTAAGTGTAAAACTTGATGTGACTTTGAAACTTGAATGTATGTTTAACTTTCATTTATTTTTCTTTTGCAGTGCTGGGGATTGAACCTAGCCACTCATGCATGCTAGGAAAGTGCTATACCACTAAGCTGCTTTACCAGCACTGAGTTTAACATTAAAGCTCATTTTCTTTCTTTCTGGCTTGTTTGCTTGCAGTACTGGGAATTGAACCCAGGACCTTTATACAAGGCTACATCTCAGCCCCTTTTTCATTTTGAGACATGGTCTCACTAAGCTGCCCAGGCTGGGCTTGAACTTTTCATCTTGCTGGCTCAAACTCCCAGAGTGCTGGTATTATAGGCATGTGCCACCACACCTGGCCTCATTTTCTTTCTAGTATATCGTGTTTTTCACCAAAAGGTACCTTCCTTTTTTTTTTCCTTTATCTAGTTACCTAAAGTTTTAGATTTGTGTTTCAAATTTGTATTTTATATTATTTCCTTGAAATAAATCCCTTGTTTTTCTTTTAAATTGCTAGCCATGCAAAAAACGAAGGAAAGGTGATGGCAGATCTTCCTGTAAAACAATTACAAAATATTTATCACCAGTAGAGAAGACTGGAGACAGGGTTTTCTCTCCACCAAAATCCAGCAATATTTTGAATTATTTTAGAAAGACTTCCCCCACAAATGAGAAGATACAATCAGCAAAAGAAGGCAAGATAAAGTCTTCTGCACCATCTCCTGTTAACAATACCAGAGACTGTAAGAAACGTTTGGGACTGTTTTCAAATACAGAGATTAAGAAGAAAGGAAAGAGGGTTAATTTATATCATCAACTAAATAATATTAAAACTGAGAATGAATCTCCAACTGAAATTAATAGTGATGATAGCAAAGATGACTCTAGTTTAAATAATGATGTGGAAAGTAGTACTTCTGTTCTGCTTTACAAGAAGCATGTAGAAGTTCATGGAGAAAGTATTCAAGATACCAAAAAACAGTCAAATATTATGGCCTCCAAAAAAAATTCTAAGAAAGTAAATCCTAAAGGAACTTCAAAAAGTGATTGCAGAAGGTTGAGAAAAAGGAAACAGAGGGATGTAATAGGTCTAACTGAATTTTTACCCTTGGTGGAAGAACTAAATCTGCTTCAAAACAATGGTAAAGGTAGTAAACAGGTAATGCCTTCCCTAACTGATGAAATTGAGAATGTTACAAATGATGCAAACTCTAATGAGCATGCAACTGAAATGGCTGATTTAAATGATGGTACTGTAACTGTCTCATATGAGGAGTTTTTAAAAAGTCACAAGGAAAATAAAGTGGAACAAATACCAGACTCTACAATGTCAATTTATGTCCCTTCTGAAAGTGTTGAAGAAATAGTCAAAAGTAGTTGTATAAGTGAATCAGAAAACTGTGAAATATCTCAGCGGATGCACTTGAAGACAGTCACTGTTCTTGCACAAGTTCACCCCATCCCCCCAAAAAAGGCAGGGAAAATACCCTCAATTTTCTTGAAGCAAAAGCATTTTGAGATGGAAAACAGCCTGTCTGATCCTGAGAATGAACAGACATCTCAGAAAAGAAAATCTAATGTTGTCATAGAGGAGGAAGAATTAGAATTGGCAGTGTTGGAAGCTGGAAGTTCTGAAGCAGTGAAACCAAAATGTACCCTAGAGGAAAGACAGCAGTTTATGAAAGCATTTAGGCAGCCAGCAGCAGATACATTTAAAAATGGAGTCAAAAAGCCTTTGGATAAGCAGAAAGACCACAACGAAAAATCTTTAAATGAGGAAGGAAGAGATAATAATTCTAAAAAAATCATAGGAAATCCTAATATCCAAATGGTTTCAAATAATGGCAGCTCACAGTCACACACTGATAAAGAAAGTTTTCCTAAGAAGAAAAGTAAAAAAGTGAAGAAAAGGGGTAAGAAAACTTTAGATACTGGGACTACTGCAGGTGAAACCAAAGAGGAAAGTACTCAAAAGCAAAAAACAACTTCTTCCTTAAAAGACAAGCAAAATCCAAATAGGCTTAGAATGAGTTTAAGGCAAAAGAATTCAGAAATTTTCAAAAGTGGTACTTTACTTAATGGCAGAAGTCTTTGTGAAGCAAACAATGAACCTCTAAAAAAGTCTTCTCTGCGTAACAATAAATCATCAAGAAAAACCAGCATGCCAGTTAAAGATGATAAAGTCATACATTCTAAAGCTCAAGACAGATTGATAAATGTTTCCACTCCCAAACCAACCAGAAGATCTGCGCGATGTAGCAGCACACCAACTGTAGTAACCTTTAGAGGTACCAGTTCTGAAGATACACAGGACAATAGTCCAGTAAAGGCTTCCACTCCCAAAGCAGCCACTGTAGGCGAAAAACACAGCCTGTACACGGCAGAATTGATAACAATACCCTCTGATTCAGAGAGCCCTATTAGGTAAAGTTTCATTTGTATTCTAAGATTCTAGTATTCTGCATATGTTATTAGTTGGCAAGGAAAATACCTCAAGGATTGGAAAACATTATTTTTTCTAGAACACAGCTGATTTTATAAGAAAAAGAGTAGGATTTCAGAAATCTTGTTTTTCAAAATACAAAAAGAAAAAAATCTTGTTCTTCATATTTAATTTAAAATCAGTCATAATTTCAGAAGTTCTAGCTTTGTTTTAGATGAGTTCTAAACTCTTATTTATCACAGTTGACAATCCCTGAGGAAATAGCCTTCAAGTGTAAATTCTATGCATTTAACACATATGAAATTAAAAATAAATCCATATATTTACCCAGAGTGTTATTTCTTGGGCTGACCCATACATGATGAAATATATACTTGCCTATTGGTTCTGGCTAATACAAGAATGATCTGGGGCTGGGAATTTAGCTCAGTGGTAGAGTGCTTGCCTAACAAGCACAAGACCCTGAGTTTGATCTGCAGCACTGCCCCCCCAAAAAAAGAATGATCCTAGGAGCTAATTTTCTATAAGGCTTATTATTTCTAAAAAAGTTAGTAAACTAAATTTGGCTTACTTTTTGATTCAAACTGATGAGAACTTTTCCTCCTATTTTATAATTAAATCCAGAAATTGGAGCCATTGATAGTTCATATCTATATTTAATTCTTTCACATTATAATGAAAATATTTCAAAATACCTTATCTCTTTTCAGAATGAAATTTACCAGAATTAGCACTCCAAAAAAATCTAAGAAAAGATCTAAAAGATCTGAAGCAACTGATGGAGACTTTACTTCTCAGACTAGAAAGGTAATTAAAAATCTGGGTGTGGTGGCACATACCTCTAATTCTGGCACTCCAGGAGGATCCAAATTTGAGGTCAGTTTGGGCAATTTATGATTTGGACTCTATCTAAAAAATAAGAAAGGGTTGGGGATGTAGTTTAGTGAGAACTCCCTAAATTCCATCCCCAGTTCCACCAAAAAAGGAAGAAAAAAGTAGCTGGGTGTGGTGGCATATGCTTATAATGCCAGCACTCTGGAGGCTGAGACCAGAGGATTGCTGTGAGTTCAAGGCCAGTCTAGATGACATAGTGAATTCAAGCCCATCCTGAACTGCATAGCAAGACTCTGTCTCAAAAAAAAAAAAAAAAAAAAAGACGACTCACACCACTGGGTACAGTGGTGTACATTTGTAATCCCAGCTACTTAGAGGCTGAGACAGGTAGATCACAGTTACACATTGGAGGCCAGCCTGGACAATTTAGTGAGACCTTGTGGCTTATTTCTTATATATCTAGATTGTATCATACTCCTTGTCTCTTTGTCTTTTTTTATATATATACATATGATCATATATATATATATGTAAGCATATATACACAGTAATATATACCACGATAATGAATATTATATAATGGTGCTATGTGTAGCTTATTCTTTTTTATTTATTTATTTTTTTGGAGACAGGGTCTCCCATGTAGTTCAGATTGACCTTAAACTCATTATGCAACTTAGCCTACCCTTGAACTCAATGGTAATTGTCCTATCTAATCCCAAGTGTTACAATTACAGGGGTGTGCCACTATACTCAGCAGTTTCTAGTTTTACTTTCTTCCCTATCATATGTAAGTTCTTTGAGGTCAAAGTCTATGTGTCATAATACTTATTTTTTCTTTATGGCATCCAACCCAGAACATTGCATATGGTAGGATAAATAATTGCTTTTGGAAAGTACTTTACCTGAATTTGGTGACTAAAGACTGAAGATGGTGGGAAAATAGTATGTACATCTTTCTGGGTGTTTTGGACACATGTAATATGTACAGTGGTACCTCATTTCATGCCTGCTTTTGTTTGCAAACAATTTGGTTTGCAAACAGAAGTGTTTGGCAAAATTTTGTTTTTGTTTGTGAACTCTGCATTGGGTGATGAACATGACTGCAGTCATCTTTTCCAGAATTGTGGAATGAATTAAGTTTGTGAACCAAAATAACACTGTATTTATCAGGTCACTTTCAAGTAAGAAAGGCCAATTAATTATTATCTACATTTTAATTTAAGATTCCTGGTAAGGTTTGAGTATCAATTTCTGTGATGATGGTTTAATGTGATTTGCAATACATTTTTTGTATTATTACATATTTCTTTTTTATTATTAAATGGAGAATATTAACTGTGATCTAAGTTCATATTTCAAATGTTCATCTAGGCAAACAATACTTCAAAAAATATTTCAAAAGCCAAGCAACTGATTGAGAAAGCAAAAGCCTTACAAATCAGTAGGTCAAAGGCTACTGAAGAAATAGTCATACCTTTAAGACGTTCCTCTAGACATCTGATGCTTCATGAAAGGGAGAAATCATCAGAAACAGATGTAAGTGTTACATCTACTGGTGTAGATTCTGTCCCATTTTGCTCTTTGGAGTGGGAAAGGAGACCGTTATGAAGTTAGGAGATAGCATTGTATGACAACCTTGAAGTGTTTTAAAAGCCTTTTACTCGCTTCAACTTATAAAATATAGTCCAAACCTTTCTCAAGTCACTCAAAATCTTTCTTCAGCTGAACTGGCTATTCCCTTTCCTCAAAGCAATTCTTTATTGTATTCATACTATTTTTACTCCCATTTTTCATTTTATTGTCTCAGCTTGAAATACACACTCCAAGTGCTCTCTTCTGCGTGAGGATTTCTGCTTCAGCTTTTTTCTTTTTTTCTGTATTTTAAAATAGGGTGTTGTTCTGTAGTTCAATCTGGGCTTGAATTCATTATGTAGCCCAAGGCTAGCCTCGAATTCATGGTGATCCTCCTGCCTCAGCCTCCCAAGTACTGGGATTGCAGGCATGCGCCACCATGCCAGGCATGCACAGCTTTTATTTTTATTTATTTATTTATTTATTTATTTATTTATTTATTTTTGTGGTGCCAGGGATCGAACTCAGGCCCTTGTGCTTGCAAGGCAAGCACTCTAATCACTGAGCTAAATCCCCAGCCCCTTGCTTTTAAAATGAAATACAACTTGGTTTTCTTAAAAAATCGATTTATTGAGATATAATTCACATACCACACAATTCACTATTTAAGATGTGTAATTCAGAGCCTGTAGGTGTACATCCATCATAATTAATTGTATAATAGTTTCATTACTCCAAAAATAGACCCAGTTTCCCTTTGCTGTCTTTTCCTAATCCTTCCATTCCCCTAGCCCTAGCCAACTACTAATCTGCTTTCTATTTCTAGAAAAATAATAATATGTAACTTGTGGTACTTTGTGTCTGGCTTCTTTAATTTAGCACTAGAAATATTATTTTTGAGGTTAAACTAGGGCCTTACCTATGTTTGACAAACACTAGCATGGCAAACACTAGCTTGGTGCATCCTCAGCCCTATTTATTTATTTATTTATTTTGGGTGCTGGGGATCGAAATCAGGGCCTTGCACTTGCTAGGCAAGCTCTCTGCCACTGAGCTAAATCCCCAACCAGCCCAGTTTGTTTTGAGACAGGGTCTCACTAAATTGCCCAGACTTGCTTGAACTTGGGTCATCCTGCCTGAGCCTCCTGAGTGGTTGGGATTACAGGTGTGTAACACCATCCCAGCAGTATATGTTTTTAAAATTTATCCTTGTAGCCTACTTTATTTCTTTTTTGTTTTTGAGACAGGATCTTGCTGTGTAGTCCAGGGTACGCTTAAAATGGCTTTGTAGCTCAGGCAGGCCTTAAACACATAATCCTCCTGCCTCAGCCTCTCGAGTGCTGGGATTACAGGTGTATGCCATCACACCCTGCTAGTATTTCTTTTTTTTTTTTTTTTTTTGTGCTGGGAATCGAACTCAGGGCCTTGTTCTTACAAAGCAAGCACTCTAATCACTGAGCTAAACCCCCACTCCTTAGTATTTCTTTTTTTTTTTTTAATTTTATTTACCCTGCTAGTATTTCATTTCTTTTTGTTGCCCAATCATATCCCATTGTAGTAGTGGTATACACCTGTAATACCAGCATTTGGGAGGTTGAGGCAGGAGTATCACCATGAGTTCTAGGCCAGTTTGGGCTACATAGTGAGTTCAGGGCCAACCTGAACTACATAGTGAGACCCTGCATCAAAAAAAAAAAAAGAAAACAAAACATGTATACATTACATTTTGTTTACTATCTTAGTCATTTTTCTTGTTGCTGAGAGAAAATACCCAACATCCACAAGTTAAGGGAGGAAAGGTTTATTTATGTCACAGTTTTCAGAGGTTTCAATTCATAGTTTGCTGGCTCCAAGGCAGGGTGGCATGGCAGAAGGGCATTATGGAGGAGAAACAGTTCATGGCAGGCAGAAGATGGCCAAAAAAAGCAAGCTTGACAAGCCTCTTTCTGTCCCTTGTGTCTTATCCAGGGTACCCACCCTTAGAGTACCAGACCCTTAATCCTAACACCCTAAATCCTAGCATTGCACCAGGAATCAATCCCAGTGTCACATCCCCTAGATCCAGCCACCTCTGAAAAGCCCCACCTGTGACCGCATGAGGCTTGGGGGGACATCTAGACATAAACCATAACATTTACTCATCCCTCATTTGTTGGACATTTGTGTCGTTTCTACTTTCTGGCTATTATAATGCTTTGAACATTCTACCGTCTTTCCTTGAAAATTTTGCTGATGCCCTCAAGACAGATACAGTAGTTTCCATTCTTATATGTATTTTACTTTCATAGTTTTTCATACTTTAGTCAATCTTGCTTTTATCAATTTTGCTTTTACCACATTCTATTAAAAATAGTTAAACCATCTACTCATCTCATGGACTAGTTCTCTCTCTCTCCCCTAAACTGTTCTGTAAAATGTGAAGTCAGTTCTTGAGGTGTTTTTTTTCCCGGTGCCGGGGATCGAATTCAGGGCCTTGCATTTGCTAAGCAAGCGCTCTACCACTGAGCTAAATCCCCAGCCCCAGTTCTTGAGTTTTATTTGTCTGTCTATTCCCAGTTCTCCTGTATTGCCTTATACACGGTAGGTTCTAATAATATGTGCTGACCATATGAAATAGTAGAGTTCATTATAATACATTTCCATGATGTATAGTTCTAAAAGGGCTAAAAGGGGTAGGGCTAGAGTTTCTATCACTTTAGTTATACTGATTCTTTTATTTGTAAAGTTGCTTCTTTAAAAAAGAAAGTCCAGGGGTTTGGGGATATAGCTCAAGTGCTCTTGCCTAGCAAGCTCAAGGTCCTGAGTCCGATCCCCAGTACCCAAAACAAAACAAAACAAAAACAAGAAAGTCCAAGGGTTGGTGATTTAGCTCAGTGGTAGAGTGCTTGCCTAGCAAGCTCAAGGCCAAATTTGATCCCCAGCAACATCCCCCCTCCCCGCCTTGCAAAGTAATCCATAGCTGGGTGAGGTGGCACATACCTCTAATCCCAACACTGTGGAGGCTGAGGCAAGAAGATCACAAATTGAAGCCTAGCATGGACAACTTACAACTTAGTGGTTTAGTAAGACACTGTCTCTAAATAAGAAGTAACAAAAGGGCTGGGGACGTAGCTCAGCAGGAAGGCCCTGGGTTTAATCCCCAGTACAAAAAATAAATACAGTAAGTTTTTAAATTAAAAGAAATTCCTTACAGTGAAAGACACATTACCATTAATCTCCCTCAAAACACTCCCTCTTCCTTCAAACACACTTATCCATTGTTCTTGCCACTTCATGAAGCAGTTGTGGAAGTTCTCTTTTGTGTCTTTAGTTATGCAGTCATAGCTACTTCAGTGTCCTTAATTGATTCAAAATGTTTACTATTCATGGTCCTTTTGAATTTGGAGAAGAGCCAGAATTTACATGGTGCCAGACCCAGTGTATAGGTGGCTATGGATGCATTGTAACAGTTTTATGAGCCTGCCTTTGCATTACATGGCACCTAGCAGCAGCATTCACCATATTTTTGATCACACCTTTTAAAGCACAAAAGAGGACTTCAAGAATGTCTCAGAAATTGGTAAGTCCACTCTGTTTATCCCCTTGCTTGCCTTGCTTCCTTCTGCCTGTCTGCCATGCCACCATGCCTTGGACCCAGGCGATTGTGGACTGAAACCTCTACACACTGTGAGCTAAATAAAACTTTCTTCCTTTAAAAAAAAAAAAAAAGAAAGAAAAAGAAATTGGTAAGTCCCCAGTACCCCCCCACCCCCAAAAAAAGAAATTGGTAAGTACAAGGAGATACGTGCTTTTGAAGCTAGGGGAGTATTTTGAGGAGGATTAATGGCAATGTCTTTTATTGTAACAAAATTTCTTAAATTTAAAATTGACTGAATAGTTTAATCACCCCTTTTATTTATTTATTTATTTATTTATTTATTTATTTATTTTTGGTGCTGGGGATTGAATTCAGGGCCTTGTGCTTGAGGCAAGCACTCTAACCACTGAGCTAAATCCCTAGTTCCATTTTATATAGAGAGAGTTTTGAACTGCATGAGAGGTTTTAGGCATCCACTGGGGTTATTGGAAAGTATCACCCACAGATAAGGGGGACTGCAGTTTTTAATTTTTGTTTTCTTATTTTGTCTTAGGACTCTGTAATAATATTAGATTCAAGTCCTACTTCTTTAAAGAATCCAGAGAAGAATCAGAAGAAACTACAGTATTTGAATGATGTGCTAGGAAAAAAATTTAAGGAGTCTCCTAAAAATATACCTGGTAATCAGAATTAATGCCATTTTTTGTTGAATAGTAAGATGTTTGGGGCGATTATTCTGAATGTGCTCACAATACAAATTTAATGTCTTGTTTAATAAGATGGAACATTTTAATTACATCCTGTTTTAATAAGTAATATTCTGATGTAGTGAAGTTTTATTTGGTAGTGAAGTTTTTTTGTAGTGAAGTTTTTTAAAAGGAAATTGAGCATTTTAAAAATTTGTTTTGGAGTATATTTAAAATTTATTTCTTTTTTGGCTGGGGATTCAGCTCAGTGGTTAGAGTGCTTGCCTCACAAGCACAATGACCTGAGTTCAATCCCCAGCACCAAAAAAAAAAAAAAAAAAGGTACCAATAAAATTTATTTCTTTTTTTATTTCATTTTTTATATATCTGAAATCTGACTGATCAACAGAATTATCTGGGTCAGTTAAAACTTTTAAAAAATGTTTAGGTCTTTCCCTAAAGATGTTGAGTAAGAATCACCATCAGTGGGTTGTCTATAGTTAAAATAAAAGTTCTCTGGGAGATTAGGTTGAGGGATTTTAAAAATAGTTGAAGTGGAGATGGCAAGCAGTGATATTAACGTTAAGTATTTATTTTTCTAAGGGAAAATGAAAGTCGCTCCTTTATTTCTTGCCAGAAAAGCTCAGAAAACAGCCGATCCTATCCTTCGTTTTGATGAGAACAGGTCAGTCCAATACAGATTGTAAAATGACAAAATATTTTATGGAATGCATTTTATATTTATTCGTTTACTTTGATAAGAAAGCATGTAAATTATCTTTTGAATCTTTAATGAATTCATATTAAAAGATGATAGTATTAACAATACTTGCACTTCTATTAAAGATCTTGATTTTTGGCAAGTGCTTTATGGTCATCTCTAGACAAAATAACAGCATAATAAAAACCAAAAACCCGGGCAGGCATGGTGGTACATGCCTGTAGTCCCAGTACTCAGGAGGCTGAGGTAAGTGGATTGCTGTGAGTTTGAGGCCAACCTGAACTATATAGTAAGACCCTGTCTCACAAAACCACCCTCCCCAAAACAATTGCCCAAAATATAGCTGGACATTGTGGTGCACGCCTCTGACCCCAGCATTCTGGGAGCCTGAGGCAGGAGGATCACAAGTCCAAATCCAGCCTGGGCAATTTAGGGACTTAGTGGGACTTTGTCTCAAATTAAAAATAAAGAGCAGGGACTACAGCTCAGTGGTAGAGTGCCCTTGGGTTTGATCCCCAGTGCCACAAACAAAAGAACCCCAAAATATAAAAAAAGCTGACTGAACTTCATTCAATGAATATTTAAATAATCAGTATGTACCAGATACTGTGTTTGGTGCTATGGATATTATGGGGAACAAGACAGGATATACTCACTTGTCCTCAATGAGGCTTCAGGTCTACAAGGAAGACAGTTTATAATTAAACATTAATTTGGTCATCAAGTAGAAACTTGACATTGTGCTTAGGAGCAGTACAAAATTCTGTTAGATTTTGTATTAAGGAGGTTTGGCCTGGTCAAGGAAGGCTTCACTGAAGAAATGACAACACTTGAACTGAACACTGAATGAAGATAAGTTCATCAGGGGGAAAAAATGTGTTCCAGACTGAAGGAGGTCTGTGCAAAGTGCCTGTAACTAGAAGGAACAGAGCAAATGCCAAAGACAATTCTAGTGTGACTTGAGCATTGAGAGCAAGGGCGAGAGGAACAGTAGGTTAAGCTGGAGGTTAAGCTGGGTGTCAGTCAGTGTACCACCTTGAAGACCATGTTGCAGAATTTTATGATTATGCTGAGAACAGTAAGAAGCAGCCAGAGGGTTTAAGCATGACTTAGATTAACAGACTTGGATTTTGAAATTTTAATGTTCTTCCTGGACAAAACAAACAGTTGCTTAAACAAAAGGGAAAAAAAAAAGCAATAGAAGGAGAAGTTGCAGGAAAGTGGATATTATATGGGTATACATGTGAGATGATGGAGCTAAGAGCTAGGGTGTGGGAAATGATGTATAAAATTATTATTATTATTTGTTTGTTTGTTTGTTTTTTGAGATGGCTCACTCTGTCGTTCAAGCTAGCCTTGAATTCACTGTGTAGCCCAGGCTGACCTCAAACTCATGGTGATCCTTCTGCTTCGGCCTCCCAAGTGCTGGGATTACAGACGCATGCCACCATGCCCGGCTATAGAAAGTTTTTTAGAAGTTAAATTTGAAAACCTTTCATGACTAATTAGATTTGGGGAATAGGACTGGGAGAAGTAGGTAGAAGAATGACTGACACAAGTTCTGGTTTATGCAACTAAATGATTTGATGGAAGGAGACCAGGTTAAAGGGATCATGAATTCAGGTTGTTTTGATTTTGTTTCACTTTTGCTGAGGTGTTATTACATGTCAGTTGCACACATATTAAGCACACAAGTACATCATCTGAAGGCATAAAATCTTTCTTTTACTCTAGAAAGGTCATGTGTACTCTTTCTGTTAGCCCCACTACTACATGACAGTTAATTGTTACTATCAATTAATTTGATTTCCATTGCCATAGATTAGTTTCTTCAGTTCTAGAATGCCATTTACACTTCATAAGTATATTTTTTGCTCAACATTCACACATATACACACACACACACAATTTTTTTCAGAACTAGGGATTGAACCTAGGGACTACTGAGCAACGTCTTCAGTCCTTTAAATTTTTTATTTTGAGCCAGAATCTTGCAGAGTTGTCCAGGCTGGCCTAGAATTTGCTATCCTGCCTCAGCTTTCTGAGTGCTGAGATTATAGGCATATGCTACCATTTCTGGTTAGAATTTTTAGTTTTAGCCACTCTAGTGGATCCTATAGTGTTTGTAGTGGTATCGCATGGTGGGCATTTATTCTTTATTTAGGGTGCTGAGGGAAACCCAGGGCCTCTACCACTGAGGTGAACTCCTAGTTTTAATTAATTAATTAATTAAATTTTAAACTTTCTTGGGGCATAATTTAAATACATCCAGCTATGCATTTAAAGTACATATTTTGGTGAGCTTTGTTAATTGTATACAGAGTGTAATTCCCACAATCAAGACACAGAATTATTTTCATTACCCACAGTGGATTCTCCATGTTCTTTTTCACTCCACTCTTCTGGCCCTACCTTGGGCAAGCACTAGTTTCTTTTCTCTCTACTAGTTTGCATTTTCAGGAACTTCATGTTAAGGAAATCGTATCCTTTAATTATATATGTGTGTGTCCAGCATCTTTTGCTCACCTTTTTTTTTTTTTTTTTTTTTTTTTTTTTTTTTTTTTTTTTTTTTTTTTTTTTTTTTTTTTGTTTTTTTGTTTTTTGAGGCAGGGTCTCACCTTGTAGTCTAGGCTGGCCTCAAACTCACTCTGTAGCTGAGGCTGGCCTCGAACTCACAGTGATTCTCCTGTCTCAGCTTCCCAGGTACTGGGATTACAAGAGTGTACCACCACACCTGGTTTGTTTACCATTTTGAGACTTATTCATGTCATCTAATATATTAGTTGGTAAAAAGAAAGAAAAAAGAAACACAATAAAAAAAGAATCAGTTTGTTCTTATATTTGCTGAGTGGTATTCTATTGTATGGATGTACCACTTTTTGTCCATTTACCTGCAGATGGGCTTTTGGATTGTTTCCAACCTTAAACTATTGTCAGTAAAGCAAACATGAACATTTATGTACAAGTCTTTGTGTGGATATACATTTTTACTTTTCCATCTTTTAAATTTTATCCATTTTAGTGGATGTGACATAGTATCAGGTTTGGATTTGCATTTCCACTTTTTAAAAATTAAGAAAAATTTGTTTTGGAGACAGAGTCTCACAATGTAGTAGTTTAGGGTGACCTTGAACTCACTATGTAGCCCAGGGTGGCCTCAAACTTGCAACAATCTTTTTGCCTCAGCCTCAGGAGTACTGGAATTATAGGTGTGCACCACTATATCTGGCTACATTTGTATTTTCTTGATGTCTAGTGATGTTCAGCATTTTTTCATGTGATTGTTGTTCATTTGTGTATTTTCTTAGAGTAATATTTTGTTCATCTGTCTATTAGGTTGTCTTCTTACTAAGTTGTTAAATGTACTTTATACATTTTTGGTTGTAAGTTTTTTGTCAGATATGTGTTTTACAAATACATTATTCCTAATTTTATAACGATTTGGAGATAACTGATACCATAACAGTGACTCTTCCGATTTAGGGTTATATTTCTGTAAGACTTAAATTTCTTTTACTTGTGTTCTGTAGTTTTCAGTGAAACAATGTTGTAGGTATTTTGATAAATTTATCTCTTAGTGTCTCATGAAGAAAGCCTCTTGTGCCACTAGGTATCGATCACAGGGTCTCACTAAATTGCCCAACAGGGCTCAAACTTGAAGTTCTCCTGCCTTAGTCTCCCAGTGTGCTGGGATTATTGATAGGCAACTACCACCATGCCGAACTCCTTATTAACTAACAGTAGAAAAAAAATACACCTCATTTTTTTCTGAGATTAAATCCTCTAATCTAGATTCTCTTTTCTAAGATTAACTCCTCTAATCTAGCCTCAAGACTAATCTTCCCCTCATTTCACCCAAACAAAAAGGCAAACAGAAATAGAAATTTTTGTAGCTTCTTTCTCATTACCCAGATTTCTGTTGTGGAGGATATTAAGGTTCTAACTCTGTGGCAGGCTAGGAAGAGTGTGTAAGCTGTGACATGCCAACACTGGACATTCTCTCTGCTGCTCAGGCTCCTTTCCTCCCCTGCTCTCTCACTGCTCTCCCTCTTCCTAACACTGTGCTCAGGATTTCTGTGACTTGCTGGGTATGGTGGCGCACATTTGTGATCCCAGCAACTCTGAGGGCCAGGTCAGGAGGATTATAAATTTGAGGTCGACCTAGACAACTTGGTGAGATGTTGTCTTAAAAAACAAAAAGGGCTGAGGCTATATAGTTTAGTGTTACTCCTGGCTGGATTCAGTTCCCAGTATTTAAAAAAAAAAAAAAAGATTCTTATGATTCATGATCTGAAGATAAACCAACTAAAATAGATATCAATAATAAGGGTCATAATTTTTCTTGTTATATATGGAACCAAATGTTATATTCAGGTTCCTGTAAGAGCTTTTTGAAATTGACACTGATTTTGTTGTCTGATTATAATATAAATGCATGTTTAACAACTACAACAAAACTCTAAAGCTGGGGAGGCAGCTCAGTGGTACAGTGCTTACCTACTGTGTGCAAGGCCTTGGGTTCCATCCCCAGCACCATGAACAAAAACCAGAAGACAAGGAAGAAAACTCACTTCCCACCTCAAGATAGTCCCAGTTAACATTTTAGTGGATGTCCTTTGAGACATTTTTTCCTATACATACTTCTATACATGATTGACTTTTGTTTTTGTGATAAGCAAAAAAGAATTTGACCTCCTAACATCTTAGGTGACTGATTAATTTTGGGGGGGTCGCTGGGGATTGAATTCAGGACCTTGTGCTTGTTAGGTAAATGCTCTACCAACTGAGCTAAATCCTCAACCCCTGTGGGCTGATTAATTTTTTTATTAATTTTTCCATTAGCAATAATCATGCCTCAGATAAACCTCATTGGCTACAATACTGCCACTGCATAAAACTTTTTTAAATTAATTTTCTTTTTTTTTTTTTTGGTGCTGGGGTTTGAACTCAGGGCCTTGTGCTTGCAAGGCAAACACTCTAACCACTGGGCTAAATCCCCAGCCAAATTAATTTTTAAGTTAAATTCAAAAGTTTATTTTGTAGATAGTTTGTTTTTTTTGTGTTTATAACTTTAGCTTTTCTTTTGCAAATCATTTTCTCAAAAGTCAAGATATATCTGAAAAATCTCAGAATTGTGATGTACAATTTAAAGCAAAGCGTGATTTTCTAATGAGTGGTTTGCCAGATTTGTTGAAACGACAAATTGCAAAGAAAGCTGCTGCACTGGACATGTACAATGCAGTGGGTACCTGTTTCCAGACAGTTGTTCATGTACAGCAAAAGGATGATGGTAAGTTTGTTATTATTGAATATTTGCTCTTTAACTTTTAAATGTAATATGAAAACTGCATAAGGTGTTTAAAAATGAGGGTGAAATTTCCTAGACCCATCATCTTGATGGTGGTTTTATTGGAAATTTTAAGTATGTGTTTCATCCTCTCTTCCTCAGCTTTGGACTCAATTTATCGAGTGTGGGTGATGGAGAGCCAAGAGGCCAGAGGGTCCTTACCCCCATCCCTTGTGTCAGGGTGTCAGGAGTCTGGAGTGAATGTTGTTCTCTAACATGTGCTGTGTTCTAGAAAGGAAGGCAGTTCCCCTCTGAAATCATAGCCTGTGTGACCAGATTAGCTTAAGATTTCCTCAAGGGTGCTTGCCCAGCGTGCATGAGGCCCTGTGTTTGATCCTCAGCACTGTGTTAAAAAAACAGAAAAAATTAAAATGTAAGAATTTCTCAGAGGGTTGGGGATTTAGCTCAAGTGGTAGAGTGCTTGCGTAGCAAGCAGAACGCCCTGAGTTCCATCTCCAGCCCTCAAAAAAAATAAACGAAAAAAGAATTTCTCAGAAGAACTGCAGCTTTGTCTTGACCTGTCTGTTGTTGAATGTGCAGAGAAAAGTCTGTTTGCCTACTTTTCTAAGAGACCATACGCCTCTTATGGAGTTCATATGAAACAAGTAGCAAGTGAGCTGTTTGCACCAGTGTCTTGTACTAAGGTATTAGCCTGGTCATGATATAATTCTGTTTATGTTCAAATGCTGTAGCAACCATGATCTTAGTTTACTTATAATATTTTTTTAGTTTTAAATTACTATTTTTTTTCTCTTTTTTGTTTCTTGAGACAGTGTCTCACTATGTAGCCCAGGCTGGCCTTGAACACGTGGCATTCCTGCTGCCTCAGCCTCCCAAGTGTGAGGATTACAGGTGCTAGGCACCACCAGGCCTGGCTACTTACAATTTTTAATTACTGATAATGTGCAAAATCTTTTATCATTACTTTGCCATTGTTCCTACCTATTTTTGTGTTCTGTTTTGTTTTTTTGCAGCCCCAAACAGTTGTGTTCATCTCAGTTGGCTTTGAGATTTAGTTCTGTGCATTCCCTCTGCCCATGAAATGTGCATCGTGTTGTTTTCCTTTTGTGTTTCTGACCTTGATACTTTTTTGGGGGGGGTACCGGGGATCGAACTCAGGGCCTTGTGCTTACGAGGCAAGCACTCTAACCACTGAGCTAAATCCCCGGGCCTGACCTTGCTACTTTATAAATTTTGTTCAGCCTCTCTGTCTCCCTGTCTCCCTGTCTCCCTGTCTTTCTCTCAGGGGTGCTGGGGATCAAACACAGGGCTTTGCACATACTAGGCAAGTGCTCTACCACTGAGCCACATCCCAGCCCTGTTCAGCCTCTTTTTTCCTTAGGGAATTTAATAGCCCGTTTTTCTAATAATTTCTTCTGCTTTTTCTTGTTTCACCTAAATAATCTCTAAACAATTCCAGGAGGTTGAATATTATAATTATGACCTCTGCTTTACAGATAAAGAAACTAAGGTTGAGATCTTGCCATACTCAAAGGATAATAAGCGGCAAAGTCTGGATTTGAATACAGGTCGGACTTTAAAAGTTTAAACTTTAAAGCAGGATGTTAATTTCCCTTTAAATTTTTTTTGGGAGGGTGCTGGGGATTGAACTCAGGGCCTTGTGCTTGCTAGGCAAGCACTCTGCCACTTCAGCTAAATTCTCGACTCCTCCCTTTAAATTTTTATCCTGAGTATCAAAGTTGATTTAAAAAGAAATAATAGGGGCTGAGGATTTAGCTCAGTGATTAGAGCGCTTGCCTTGCAAGCACAAGGCACTGAGTTCGATCCCCGGCACCACAAAAAAAAAAAAAAAAAAAGAAAAGAAATAATAGTTTGCTAATATATGCTTGTTTTTAACAATTGGTAGGGAAGATACTAATTTTTCTTAATGGTATTAGTTGGATGTGAGGATTTTGTTTCCTTTGTACTTATGTGGTTTTTGGGGTACTTCTTTGTTAACTATGTAGTTGTAAATTTTGGATTTGTTGCTGTTGTTGTTTTTTGTTGGTTTTTTGCGTGCTGGGAATTGAACATGGGGACTCCTGCATACTAAGATTTGTCAAGCCTTCGTGTTCTCATACTTGACATTCAGTAAATGCATAGCATATAAAGTTAATTAAAATATTTGTTCTGTTTTTCTTCAGGCTATTGGTTATGGCATTTGAAATCACCCTCTTGTCATCTCTTAACTAAATTGAAAGAACAGGATACAAAAATAATAGATCTTTCCAAACGTGTTATTGCTCTTGGTGAATTCTCAATATTGGATTCAAATTTGGACAGAGATTCTGCTGTTATGGTGAGTACTAAAGAGCTCCTCTACTGCAGGGTGTTTCCTTCACCTCTGTCAGAGGAAAACTTGGGTATCTGTTGTTGTGTTTTGGAATTCTTTCTCCCTAGGGTCAAAATTGTTGTTTTGGTGTTTTTTTTTTTGGTTGTTGTTTTTTTTCTTTTTTTTTGTGCCAGGGATCGAACTCAGGGCCTTGTGCTTGCTAGGCAAATGCACTACCACTGAGCTCAATCCCCAACCCCTGTTGTTTTGTTTTTTTGAGACAGAGTCTCACTATGTAGTTCAGGCTGGCCTTGAACATATTGTGTAGCCCAAGCTGGCCTTGAACTTACAGTGATCCTCCTGCCTCAGCCTTCTGAGTGGTAAGATTACAGGCATGTGCCACCATACATGACCCTAAGGTCAAACTTTTTTTTTTTTTTTTTTTTGTGGTGCTGGGGATCGAACTCAGGGCCTTGTGCTTGCAAGGCAAGCACTCTAATCACTGAGCTAAATCCCCAGCCCCAAGGTCAAACTTTTAAAAGTAATTGACGTACACATTTCTTTTAAATACTTAAAATTTCAGGGGTTTGGGATTTAGCTCAGTGGCAGAGTGCTTGGCTAGCAAGCACAAGGCCCTGAGTTTGATCCCCAGCACCAAAAAAGTAAATAAATAAATCAAATAAGTATCTGCAGTTTTAAAACATTTTAAGAATAGCCAATTCTGAAAATTAATAGCCAACTTTGAAAGAATATTAGATTATATAGCATATTTAGATACTTTATTTAGTTTTGGGGTTTTTTGAGACAGGGTCTTGCTATGTAGGTGAGACTGGCCTTGAATTCACTATGTAGCTGGTCTTGAATGCAGGGTGATCCTCCTGCCTCAGCCTCCCTAGTACTGGGATTATAGGCATGTACCATCATACCTAGCTCACATTTAGATATTCTATAAATCAGCATTGTAGTCTAATAAATATGTGAAGTTGTATTAGTTGAGAGGGAGAAAAAGAAAAAATATGAACCAAGTCCTTTTTTTTTTAACTAAATCCTTCAAAAGCTATGTAAATGCAGCTTTGTATTTAGTGACTAAAGCTAGTCTCACATAGATACTGACTTATTATGGACAGAAAATGATCGATAGTATTGTGATTAATATTAGTAAATGATATGGATCTGTTATTATGGCATTCTATTCTTCATTGCAGCTTGTGAGGACAAGGAATGATTTTACTAAAGAAGTAAGAAATATTTTGCTGGAGGAAATTGGGTGGTCAAATCCTGAATTTTCTTTGGGAAAATATTTTCCATTGCTTCTAAAAAAACGAATTGAATATCAGGTACTTTCTGAGTCTCATGGTAAACAAGGTTAGTGATCATTATTATCATCTATGCTAATATTTTCATTTTTGAAAACATGAAGACTTAGCCTTTGACTCAGAAGTGGTCACTGCAGACAAAACTTTGCTTACATTTGGCAAGGATGACTATTTACCTAAAGCACAGCAACTTGTACTGTGCAGTGTTTCCTGCCTGCCAGCTTCCAGAGATGCCAACACAGAGATAGCTTCAATTTACTTACTTATTTTTCAGCAGAGGGGTAAAACTCAGGTTTGCTCCACCAGTGACATATAGTCCCAGCGCTTTTTTATTTTTTATTTGGAGACAGAGTTTTGCTAAATTGCTTGAGCTGGCCTCAAATTTGCAATCCTCCTGCCTCAGCCTTCCCATGAGCTGAGATTACAGGCATGTGTTAACTTGTCCAGTGAAAGACTATTATGTTAGATTATTAATCATTTGTTTAAAGAAAGCGTTAGATGAGATCATTTAATTTATATCTCATACTAAAGGCTTACTTTCAGCATATCAGATTCGATTCTTACCTTTTCATATTAATGTCACAAACCATTTCACAGAGGCCATCCTAACCTCCGTATCGTTCCAATTTTAGTAAACAATATGGAACGCTTCACAGATTTGCATGTCATCTTTGTGTGGATATTTTAAAGTGATATGAAGATTACTGGGTATTGAAAATTGTTTTTGTCAATTAGTAACCACATGCATTCTATAATTTCTGAAATAGAAAGTTCACAACTTGAGCCTGATGTCAGTCAAAAAGAAACGAAAAGGAAACGAATGGAAACAGAAAATCAGAAGTCAAAAAGAAAGAAACTAAATGAATATTCAGTAAATCCAGAAAAGATAAGTGAGAAGCCAGAAGAACTTGACAAAAGCAACAACTCTGGCAAAAAGCTAGATCCTTCTAATGGTCTATTTTCTAAAACATCCCGGAAGAAACAAACTGCTTTAAGTATAACACGTAGAGTGAAAACAGAAGCAGTAGCTGATAGTGATATCCTGATAATAGATGATGACAAAGAGCCTGCTGCAGAACTATCTTCCCTTCCTGGTAAGTTAGATTTTCCCCCTCTCGTTCTAGAACTTGTATTTTTTTAACCTCCTCCTCTACCACCCTCTTTTTTTTTTTTTTTTTCTCCTGTTTGAGACAGGGACTGACTGTGTTGTTCAGGCTGGCCTCAACTCTAGATGATTTTAGTCAGCCTCAGCCTCCTGAGTAGCTGGGACCACAAGCCTGTGTCACCATGCCTGGACTTTTAATTTATGCATATTGCAACTTACAAACAATGTTTGTGTGCATAAGTGGAAGCCTCACTGATTTGAGGCTGACAGCTAACCATATTAACAGAGAGGTGTAGTCTTTGATTTCTCTGTGCATCTCTAAATACATACATTTAAAAAAAATTTTTTTTTCTGGTGTTGGGGAATCAAACCCAGGGCCATGTACATGCCACCCATGTGTTATACCACTGAGCTTTCCCTCTAGCTCCTTACGTACACTATTTTTGTTTTTGTTTTTTTGGTGCAACTAGGATTTAAACCTAGGTCTTCACACAGCTGCATCCTAATCCTTTTCACTTTTTATTTTGAGGAAGGGCCTCACCAATCCCTAAATTGCCAGGGCTGGGCTCAAATTTGCAATCTTCCTGTTTTAGCCTCCCAGGTATATGATTATAAATACGTGTAACCACACCTAGCTACACCTAGTTCTTTAGAAAACCTGGGATCATACTACAAATACAGTGTATTTCTCATTACTGCACATTTTCATTCACTTTAAATATCTTGCCCAAAGTATTCTGTTGAATTGATTTAATTCATTCATTTTTATATAAACTTTATGATATGTTTTAGTGCTTGATAGGGGAAGTCATCTGTCATTAGTTTTTTAAATATTTATTTATGTTTGTTTTTTTGAGACAGGGTCTTGCTCTGTAGTTCAGGTTGGCCTTGAACTCAATATGTAGCCTAGGCTGGCCTTGAATTTATGGTGATCCTCCTGCCTCAGCCTCTCAAGTGCTGGGATTACAGGTGTCCACCAACATGCAGAGCCTGTCATTAATTTTTATAGTATTTTTGTGAATTTACTAAAGGAACTGGTGGTTACTTTACCCCCATAAATCACATAGATATTTTGATTTTACATTTGTTTATAGACTACATTGGAGAATATTAGCATTTTAACAATATTCAGTCTTCTCTATTAGGAGTGTAACATTTATCTCTTTTTTCTTTTTATGTGATAACTGGGGATTGAACCCAGGGCCTTTCACTGAGCTCCATCCCTCGCCCTTTTTATTTTTTATTTTGAGACAGGGTCTTGCTGCGTTGCCCAGGCTGACCTTGAATTTGTGATGCTCCTGCTTTAGCCTCCCTATCAGGTGGGATTACAGCTGTGCATCACCATGCCCGCTATACATTTGTTCTTTAAAAAATCCAGGTTGACTTCATAGGATACCTTAATGTTTCCTTTCAGTTGTTAAAAGAGACTCCACTAAGGGTATGCTGCCTTTGTTCTTTATTTTTTATGCTAAAGATTATTTTCCATAGTTTGTGTATCTTAAGTGGTTATTACAATTTTTTTGTTTTTTACAAATTTAATGTTCATTCTTTTTATTTGTGTTTTTTTTCCTTTGGTGCTGGAGATCGAACTCAGGGCCTTGTGCTTGTTAGGCAAGCACTCTAACCAGTGAGCTAAATCCCCGGCCCTTTTTTTCAGTGTTTATTCTTTTAATTTTTTTTGGAACAGGGTGTGAAACCCAAAGCCTCGTGCATGTTAGGCAAGTGCTCTTGCACTGAACTGTGTTCCTGGCCCTGATGTGTACTTTTTTTTTTTTTTTTTTTTTTTTTTTTTTTTTTTTTTTTTTTTTTTTTTTTTTTTTTTTTTTTTTTTTTTTTTTTTTTTTGGTGGTGCTGGGGATTGAACTCAGGCCCTTGTGCTTGCAAGGCAAGCACTCTAATCACTGAGCTAAATCCCCAGCCCCCGATGTGTACTTTTTTGTACCTTACCTACGTGAGATTTTACAGTGGTCAGTTTTTGGTTTTTTGGTGGTTAGTTTTTTGGAAGGATTGCATTTTACGTGAAGAATTTTAAATATAATACTGTTTTTAAATTACCTTTATGGCATTTTGAAAGCAGTAAGATTTCTACAAATAATTATTGTTACATTATAGCAATTATGTAAATGTCTAAGAATATATGCTTTGTCAAGGAATAAATAATACCTTACATTTTTTTTTCTTTAGATTCTGGAACTGAAGACATGCTTTGGACAGAAAAGTACCAGCCTCAGAATGCCAGTGAACTCATAGGCAATGAGTTAGCTATAAAAAAGTTACATAGGTTGGTGACATTTGTAAAGGAATTGAGAAATAGTTTATGAATTTAGTTTTACTCTTTCTTTTATTTAGACTGAAATTTAGAAATTATAATTATAAAGTAATATAGTACATGGGAAAATTTTTTTAAAAATAAGAATTTTAAGTGAAAAGTTTCTTTTCTTACATTTCTTCTACCCAGAAGTTACCATAATGGGAATTTTCTTGTTAAGCCTTTTAGAAAAAAATTGTATGTATGCAGTAGTTCTTTTCTAACCAGTGGGATCATATTACTGTTAATTTAGGTTCACAGAAAGTTCTGAAAACTGGAAAATTTATTGAGTTCATTATATGAAGTTTGTTATGGTCTTTGTCAATCACATTTAGTAGGTATTCAACTTGTCTTTCTAATACCTGGAAAATTGTGAATTTTGAATTGTGAATACCTGAAAAATTATGAATTGTGAATTTTGAAACAGTACTTGGCCAAAGGATTTCATGTAAAGAATTGTAGACCCATTATAATGGTTAGTATCATGAATTTGGAACTGTTCCGAGTACTTAAACACTGTTCTGCCAGGTGCACGCCTGTAATCCCAGCACTAGGGAGGCTGAGGCAGGAGGATCGCTGTGAGTTCAAAGTGAGCCTAAACTATACAGCGAGACCCTGTCTCAGAACACCAAAAAAACCAAAAATATTTATGCCCATGCAAAAATATTTTAGTATGTAGTTGATCCAGAGGCACTATGGAATACATAAAAACCAGCAGTGTGCCATGACGTCCCCACCATGCAGCAGTCATTTTGACATAAGGTTTAATGGATGTCTATCTTCTGTGACCTGTTATCACTAATGTGCATTTTTTTATGACAGCTGGTTGAAAGACTGGAAAAGAAGAGCTGAATTAGAAGAAAGACAGAATTTGAAGGGAAAAAGAGATGAGAAACAGGAAGGTATTTTGAGTCATTTCTTTCCCTTTCACCAAACACTTCTATAGTTACATTAGCTAATATTTTTTTTTTTTTTTTTTTGTGAGAAAGGGTCTTCCTGTGTAGTTCAGGCTGGCCATGAACTCACTGTGTAGCCCAGGCTGGCCTTGAACTCACAGTGATCTTCCCGCCTCAGCCTCTCAAATGCTGGGATTACAGGTGTGTGCCATAACACCTAGCATGGTTTCTACTTTTATAAATTCATTTTCCATCATTTATTGGCAAGAAGTTTGAGGGACTTGATAAGTATGTTTCATGAGGTAGAATTGTTGCATAAGCGCTAATCACTTTATGTGCATTTGAATACTTTTTCAGATTTTCTGGATAGCACAGACTTTCAGGGCAGTTCAGATGAGGAAGAAAGCCACCTCTGCAACACCGTTCTTATAACAGGGCCAACAGGAGTGGGTAAAACTGCTGCGGTGTACGCATGCGCTCAGGAGCTCGGATTCAAGGTCAGTAGTAGGTACAGTGGGAGTTGTGGATGTAATAATTACCGTTATCAGAAAACATAAATCATTTCTTTTGTCTTTAAAACATAAATCTTTTCTCATGCCTTCTTGTAGATATTTGAAGTGAATGCCTCCTCCCAGCGCAGTGGTAGACAAATTCTATCTCAGCTGAAGGAAGCTACTCAGTCCCATCAAGTAGACAAACAAGGTGTAAATGCACAAAAACCCTGTTTTTTTAATAGCTGCAACATAGGCAAGTCACCAAGTAAGTAATAAAGTATGAGAAAATAGTTTTAATTGTCAACATTTTGCCATTCATTCTTTTATGTTTTCCTGCATACAGGCATGCTTGCTTGCTTTTTTTTTCCTTTTCATAGTATTGTGTGTTGAACTCAAGGCGTCCACGAGACAGGGTCTCACTTTGTATGCAGGCTGGCCTTGAACTCACATGACTCCTGCCTCGGCCTTCCAAGTGCTGGGATTACAGGTGTGTGCCACCATGCCTGGCCCCAGCGTTTTTTGTTTTTTGTTTTTTGAGACAGGTTCTCACTAAATTGACCAGGCTGGTCTCAAAATTGAGCTTTTCTTATCCCAACCTACCAAGTAGCTTTCTTGGACTATTAAAATAGCCTGAAGACCATTTTACCCCCATACGCTTCAATATATATTTCTAACCAGTATGGGTTTTTTGAAAAGCATAACTTGGGCCGGGGATTTAGCTCAGTGATTAGAGTGCCTGCCTCACAAGCACAAGGCCCTGAATTCGATCCCCAGCACTACAAAAAAAAAAAAAAAAGAAAAGCATAACTGTAGTAGCATAATCAGACCTAACAAAATTAATCCTATTCCTGTCATCTAATGCACATTGTGATTTCAGTTTTCTGCTGTTTCACCTCGTTTTTCATTTTTTGTTTTTTTTTGAGACGGAGTCAATGTTTTGGTCTTTTGTGTTTCAGTTTGAATAATTATTACTATTAAAATATTTTCTCTATTTCTACTTACCATATGCTCAGTCTTTACATTTTTGAACATGTGGAATACAGTTGTAATAACTTTTAATTTTTTTTTTTTGAGACAGGGTCTCACTATGTAGTTCAGGCTGGCCCTGAAATTATGTTGCCCTGGCTGACCTCAAATTCATGACAATCCTCCTGTCTCAGTCTCCCCGAGTGCTAGGATTACAAGCATGGCTATTTGTGACATTTCTGAGATGGCTTTTTAATGCATGAGTTTTTCTGTCTGGATTATATTTTTCTGCTTTGGATGCCTTATAATTTTGATTGCATATCAGATTTTGTATAACTTACCTCATTGGATGCTGGCTATTTCTGAATCCTGTAACTATCCTTAAACTTCCAGGATGTAGTTAAGTTACTTGGAAACAATTTGTTCTTTAAGGTCTTTTAAGCTGTATTGGGCAAGGCAATAGCATTTAGACTAGGGCTAATTTTGAACTACTCAGGCAAAACTTGCTGAGTCCCCTGGCTTGTGTGTTGTTGCTTATGATGCTTTCCACTCTCTGGTGGGAAGAGAAACGATCTCTAGGGCTCTATGAGCCCAAGAAATTGTTTCCTCTGCCCCTTCACTGATGAAAGTTCAAAGATTTAAGAGGACTCTGCAGATTTCTAGACCTCTCTTGGCGTATCTTGTGTATTCTGTCCTGTGGTTTCTGTCTGCCTTGGTTTTCCCAGATACCTACTAGAGTCTTCTTGACTCAGGAAAACCTGAACCAAATTTTTCTTTACCACTATGGCTCATAGGAAGCCTAGTGTTTACCTTGTTTGTTTCTTGGTTCTCAGGGATCACTGTCCTTTGTTGGATGATGGCCAAAGTCTTGAAAAGTGTTGTTTCATATATTATGTTCAGTTGTTTTCCTTTTTGTTGTTATTTCAGGTGGTAGGGTAAATCCAGTCCCCGTTACTGTATGTTGGAAGAATCCCATCTCTTTTCTTCTACTCCTCGTATAGTCCCATCTTTGGCTGGTAGGGAACTGTTTTAATTGATCCTTGTCCCTTTGACCTAGTTCCAGCAATCTGATATTCAGAGTTACCTATTTCTCTCAAGGGGAGATTGTTTTGCGGAAAGTTTTTTAAAGATAACAGTACTAAAATTTAGGTAATTTTAAAATTTAAAATTTGGTCATTTTAAAATAAAAGTTGACATGTATTTTAAAACAACGAACCAATCGTTAGACTGATACCAGTCTGTGATCAAGCAATCCTTGGTCTGTGTCAAAATAAGAACAAACTAGTAAGTATTTTTATAAATAAATATCTGTTTGATATAAAGAAAACATTTTCACTTTAATATTTTGTATCTCTTACCTATGGTGCTGAAATTTGTTTTTTAATAAAATGCTATTGATGTCTGTAACTTTCAAAACTTTTAATAAGTTTATTCAGTAAGTAATATGCAAGGGATATGATAAAAATCTTTGGCAACTGAGGGAACAAAAAAAAGAATAAGACATAATCAGGAAGTTGTATATATAAGATGGTAAGTGAGGAAGGTCTTGCTCTTGGCCCATGTAATAATTAGGACATGTAAGGACTAAATCAAGATACTTAGAGTATAAAAAAGGACATGAGCTCCAGAATAAATGACTTGAGACTTCTGAAGAGTAGAGACCAACCTTATATCTAACTTTACTGGTCCTCCAAAGCATCTTTAGATATATACCCATCCTCCAAAGCATCGTTAGAAATACGTACCATTTTGTTTGTCATGACTGTTTACTATAGTGCTAAGTTGAAGTTGGATAATAAAATTCTATAATGTGCTCCATATATACTGTTATCATTTTTCCTCCAGCCTTTCTGACTTCAGGTAGGTGTAGAGAGTCAGCTGAGGGATTGTGGACATTATTTGTTCAAAATGCCTGTTTCTTTGGAAAAGAATATCATTTCAAATGGCTGACTTGTCCTTCTGTACAGTTAGAATAAATACAATACGGTCATATTTCAGTGTACAGAGTATTTTAGAATGTTTATTCTCAAATGCAATTTGTTTTTTTTGTAGAAAAATTAAGCTCCCCTAAGAAAGTTGTTACATCACCACGGAAACTTCCTCCATCATCACCAAAAAGTAGTGGGCAGAAGAGAGCACTTCCCCCTAAAACTTTGGCAAATTACTTTAAAGTATCTTCCAAACCCAAAAATAATGAAGAAATAGAAGCACTTCTCAAAAATGATAAAGGTAAAACATTAAACTGACAAAATAAATTTGACCTTTCTAAGTATTCATGACCCTTATACGTAACTTTTTTTTTTCTTTTTTTTGAGACAAGGTCTCACTGGCCTTGAACTCACTGTGTAGCCCAGGCTGACCTCAGAACTCTCAGTGCTCCTCCTGTCTCAGCCTCCTGAATTCTGGGATTACAGGCATGTGCCACCAGGCCCGGCCAAGTTCCTATTGCTTTTCATTAAACCTCAGTTCCATTGAAGTCCTTACATACAGGAGTTTTAATGTTCTGTTTCAGGTTTGATAAGGGATTTCAGTTTGAGCTTATTCTGTGAAAATATCCAGTGTTCCGTTGAAAGTTGACTCTTAGCTAATGTCTTAATATTCTATTTATCCAGGAATTAAAAATTCTTTGGAACAGAAGCAAAGTACTCAGACTAAATCTACAAATGCAGTGATTTCAGATGTCAAAGAATTTGGACCAGAAGAACCCAACAGGAAAAGCGCAACATCTCTCATTCTTTTTGAGGAGGTAAGGTTAGAGAGCATACTCATAGTATATCCTGATTGACTGTGTTTTTTTAATAAAGAATAACTAAGAAAGCCAGAAACACTTATATATCTATTTGAAATGAAAGCAAATGAAACTCTTAACTCTAGAAGAATTTTTTAGGCAAAGGATAAACGCAATTCAAGGTTGCTAATTATGCTTTAATGATTATAGAAATTATTTTGATTCACACCTATTTAGTTATAAGTGACTGCAATTTTTTACTTTAATATTTAATATTTGATAATTTAAAACATTCTTTTATGGTATAAGACAGGCTTGGGGGTTGGGGATTTAGCCCAGCAGTAGAGCGCTTGCCTAGCAAGTGCTGCAAGGCTCTGAGTTCGATCCCCAGTCCCCCCCCCCCACAAAAAAAAGAAAGAAAGAAAAGCTTTCAGAATGGAATGTATTCGCATTTTTCGACAGCTAATGAATTTTGTCTGGCATATAGTATGTCCTCATGTAGTTAAGTTTACATAATTGATATCCAGTACGTTTATTACTCATTACATTAATACTGTAATAAATGGTTTGTAGGTTGATGTCATTTTTGATGAAGATGCTGGGTTTTTGAATGCAGTCAAAACATTTATGGCAACAACTAAACGACCTGTAATCCTTACTACAAGTGGTAGGTAACAATAATGTTAGTACAATTAATCTCTCTTGGTTAAAGTGTTTTGGGAACGCTTTTAGTTGGAACAGTTTATTTATGTATTTGTTTGTTTTGGGTTTTTTGGTGCCAGGGATCGAAATCAGGGCCTCATGCTTGCTAGGCAAGCACTAACCACTGAACTAAATCCCCAAACGTGGAACAGTTTCTTTAAAAGTCAATTAACAGGCTGAATTCAGTGGGCACTCATGCAGTCTCAGCTACTTGGGGTGCTGAGTCTCAGGAGGATTGCTGGAGCCCGAGTTTGGGCAGCACAGAAACACCTTGTCTCATGTAAAGTGTGGTGGCCATGCCTGTCATCCCAGCACTCTGAAGATAGAGGGAGGAGGGCTTGGGAATCAAAGCCAGCCTGGGCTACTTAGCAAAACCTTGTCTCAAAAAACCAAAACAAAGAAAACAAAAAACAAACAAAAAAAACAAAACAAGGGCTGGGGATTTATCTCAGTGGTTAGAGTGCTTGCCTTGCAAGCACAAGCCCCTGAGTTCAATCCCCAGCAACAAGAAACAAAACAAAACAAACACACACATACCCAAAAACACTATTTTCCCAAGTAGTAAAGTGCCTGCCTAGCTTGTGTGAGCTGAGTTCAATCCCGAGCGCCACAAAAACTAAGAAACAAAAAGTTACAGATGACATCTTTTTTCTAAAATGAGGAAACTCCTAGATCTTTAAACTAAGAATTATGCAAAATTTCAATTGATTTGTAGCCTTTAGCAATTGTAAAATTAATATATTACTTCACAAATAGCAATTACTTTTTAAATATAGGTACTACTTTGGATCACTGTGTTGACTCTTAGATGTTTAGGAAGCTGAAACAGCCTAGGACACATATAGTATAAGTGTTAAAGTAAGGAAAACAACATGTTTTTTCCTTGCCTCTGTGTTAACTATAATTTTTTTTTTTTTTTTTTTTTTGTGCTGGGGATTGAACTCAGGGCCTTGCGCTTGCTAGGCATGCGCTCTACCACTAAGCTAAATCCCAAGCTATTAACTATAATTATATCATGAGATCACCTCCCACATAGCTGGGATTACAGGTATGCCCAGCTCTAGCCAAGATTTATTATAGAACTCAAGCTTTCTGTAGTTCCTTAATACTGAATTTAGCCCCTCCTTAGCCCTTGTTACAGATTACTATGGATTTCAGCTAAAGTAAGCCATCATCAGCCTAAGAGAATCTATTTACCTTTTCAGGAATTGTATTGTATGCTTGTATACAATTCAAGCATTGTATGTTGAAACTGATATAACTTATTTTTTTAAATTACAAATATTGTGATATTATTTCTTAATATTTTTCATTGCAGTTATTCAAGAGGCTAGCTCTGTTCATGTGTTTGTGTTAGATTTCACTTATAGATTATTGCCCATATCACAGTGGTTGTACTCTAAAAATATTTATAAAAATCTTAGTAATCATAAATTAGATGGTCATTTAATTAAAAGATTATAATTACTTTAGGTCCGCATAAACACTGGTATCACCTAAGGGTTTATAATTTGTTTTTCTTTTTACTTTTTTTTTGGAGCGGGGTGGGTGCTAAGGATTGAATTCAGCCTTGTGCTTGCCAGGCAAATGCTCTACCACTGAGCTAAATCCCCAGCTCCTATAATTTGCATGGTACTGTATGGTTCTCCTCCCTTAGATAAGACCCCAGGTAGATGCCTGAAACCTCACACAGCACTGAATTCTGTATATACTATTTTTCCTACACATAGAAATTAGGCACAATAAGAGATTAACAATAGCTAATAGTCAAGTAGAATAATTAACAATGTACCGTGAGAAAATTGCTAGCATGATTACTTGGGTTTTGGGGACATTATTAAGTAAAATAAGGGTTTCTCGAACAGCACTGTAATGCTACAAAAGTCCATTTGATAACAAAGAGGGCTAAGTGACTGATGGGCAGAAAGCATATACAGTATGGAGACACTGGATCAAAGGACGATTCATAAATTTCCACTTCATATCCTGGAAAATTGGTTGACTCCAGGTAAGGGAGACTGCAGAAAGCAAAACCACAGATAAAGGGAAACTACTGTACTTTCATAATTGATAAAATGCTGAATGTTTTCACAGGAAAGTATTACTACAAAAAATTATTTAGTGCTCTTAATATTTTTTTTTTAAAACTCTCTTTTTCTGTAGATCCAACATTTAGTTTAATGTTTGATGGCAGCTTTGAAGAAATCACTTTCAGTACTCCTCCTCTGGTAAGTTTTGAAATTTGGTGACCATAAATTACATATCACAGTTATATAAAATGTGGTTTTTATTGAATTTATATGTGATAATTTAAAATGTGTTTGCTAAGGGATATGTTAAAACTTTTGAGTTTTAGGAAACTTCTGGTTTTTTTGTTTTTTTTTTTTTTTTTTTTTTTGATGCTGGGGATTGAACTTGGGGCCTTGTGCATGCAAGGCAAGCACTTTAACCACTGAGCTAAATCCCCAGCCCCTGATTATTTTTGTTTTAATAAAGATTTTTCAGATATTTAAACTCTTTCTAGATGCCAATGTTCATTTGTTGTTGTTCTAGTAACTGTATTTTATTAAGATAAAATTTAAATACAATTAAAACTTGCTTTTAATTCACTCTTCTACTTAATTAATGTTAACATATGTAAAAGCCCAGTGTAATCATCACCCAGATCAAAATACACATTTCTGTCACCTCCAAAATTTCCTGTGGGCACTTGTAGTCAGCATCTCCCTTCCCCTCCCTCTCCAGAAATAACTTTATTTTTTTGAGACAAGGTCTTGCTATGTAGTTCAGGCTGGCCTTGCACTCACAATGTAGCCCAGGCTGGCCTTGAACTCAGTACCTCTCCTGCTTTAGCTTCCTAACAATGCTGGGTTTATAGGTCTGTGCCACCACACCTAGCCTGCACTCATTAATATAATTTTCTGATTCTAGTTTTAGCAAGTTACATACTTTTTAATACTATTTAGTATTCATTTTTTTGATATCTATCAAATATTCTGTTGAGCTATATAATTACATAATCCTAAGGGTTTTTTCAGATTTATAAAACTGCCACCACTGTTCATATTGGGGAAATCTCTTATAAAAGTGACCTTGCTGTCCTGGACTACACAAAATTTAAGGGGGTGGGGATTTAGCCCAGTGGTTAGAGTGCTTGCCTTGCAAGCACAAGGCCCCAAGTTCGATCCCCAGCACCAAAAAAAACCAAAACAAAACAAAACAAAAATTTTTTTTTTTTTTTAGGCAGGGTCTGGCAATGTAATTCAGGGTGACCTTAAACTCACTGTGTACCCTAGGCTGGCCTGGAACTTGTAGGAATTCTCCTGGCTCAGCTTCCTGAGTGCTGAGATTACAGGCATGTGCCACCACACCTGGCTTATACATAATAAATTTTTAAGAATATATATATAAATGTCTTAAATTTGCTAGTAGATTCACTTTTTTTTTTTTGAGCTGGGGATCAAACT